>VOPJ01000143.1:0-46734 GCA_014673585.1 Semibalanus balanoides
CCCCCCCTGAAAACCGCCATCGAAGCAAGAGTGTGTGTGTTTTTTTTTTGACGACGTAAAGCTTGCTCGGCAAATAGGCGGCACCTGGGATTGACTGGCACGTGAGCTGACCTGGTTAATCTGAGAAAATAACAGAATACAAAGCCTTTCATATAGTCCTCACGTTACGATCTCTAACGGTCCATATGGACACCGCCCTTCAGCCAAAAGCTGTGCTAATATGGTTTAATTTAGCTGGATATTCATGCGACAAGCTTATATTGCAAAGAGCACAGATAACATGTAAGCGGAGTTTGCAGCTTCATTGTTTACATTTATTTATACTAAGAGGAGTTATTTTTGTTAGAAAGAAGATTAATTATATCTACAGACAATTTGCACCCTGAAGTTTGTTTATTAATTACATGCTGGTGATAGCTTCATCTTGCACATTTATTTCATAGTGCAATTATAGCTGTTTCAACCTGAGCAGTCAAAGCCGTTTCAACCTTAGTGTTTCTGGCTCAGTTCAATGCAGTTCCTTGCCAAAATCTCATCAGCACTTGACACTGGCAAATGTCAGCGGTAAATCAGTGTCAAAGAGCAGTTTCGCTTACTACAACGGTCGGTTCTTCAACAGATTTATAGACTGCTAAGTGCTAAATGTAGGTACAGCCGGTCTTCAGTGCAGTCTTTTTAACACTTTTCCGAGACGGATAAAAGTATACGAATTGGTCGTTGGAAGGAGCTTATCGGCCCCCTCCCTCAGATCTCGGCTCCCATTAAAGTTAGAATCAATAAATTTGGTGGGTGTGTAGGGTCTACGAAGACCTTTATTTTGAGACATTGTAATGACATTGAGTCAATATCTTCAAGGTCAAATGACGTCATCAAAGGTCAAGTTTGCAAAAATATGAAGGTTTTCAGGAAACCTTGCAATGATCTCGAAAACTATGGCAGCTTGGAAGAATCCGAGAAAGAAGAAAAAAAACACCAGAAAGCCACTTCAATACTATTTTGCTAGAGTGCCAACAGAATTGACTTCAGGTCAACAGTTTTGGCTAAAGAGGTCACCAAATGTAAACAAACCTGCTCCTCACCAAAAGTTGTTTTTCGTAATTAACTTTTTAACTAAAACTTATAGGGTAATAACGTTGATACAAAGGTGATTCTCTCGTCAAGGCGGTATTAAATAACCAGTTTGGACCAGTTTTGTCCAATCCGAAATTTGGCCCAGGTTAAGGTCAAGGTCAAGGTGATCTAAGTAGGTCAAGTTGCATATGAAAAGATGTGACTCGACGAGACAAACGTTGTGCACCAGATACAAGTCGTTACGGTCATCCTGTCACGAGTTATTGACAAACAAGTGTTCGTGACCTCGCGTGACCTTGCATGAACTTTCAAAAAGTAAATAACCAAAAATTGCATTCGGGTCATCTGAAAGGGCCTAAGGTGGCACGATACTGAAATAATTGGATTTATATTATTTGTTTTGTAATGAATTTGAATTTTCATCATATATTTATAGTGGAAGGTCACGCATTTTACCTGACTTCACTTCAGGTCATCAAATACTAAGATATCGACCTCAAATTTTCAACAAATATTATTTAGCATGACTTCTTTTACATGCATTCAGTTTTTTAACACCATGCAAAAAACTTATATCATTTTTAAACAAAAAAATACATAAAGAATTAGCTTCACAATTAACAATTTAAAATTTTAGATAGCCATCTGAAAGACAATTAAATTCTTAACTGATTTTTTTTTTTTTTTTTTGCTAATACTTTGCTTAAAACAAAAACAAAAACGTTCCACGAGTGGTAAGGCATGGCAAATTTGTTGTAAAAACGGACGAACATGCCCCTCTAAAAATGGTCCTGGACCCCCTCCTAATGCAACGTTTAAAAATGGTCCTGGACCCCCTCCTAATACAACGCCACCGCGCCAGGTAGCTACGCCATACAGCGTAGTAGAGTTTTACATGGGACGGCTATCCCCATGGCTGGCCGAACCCCATGGCTAATGGGGTGGGCCGGACTGGAAATCTCTAGATTATGGCTGTGGCTACGGCTGTGGCTGCATAGTCTACCTGGTTTTTGTTTTGCATCAATCTTATCAAACTAACATGGCCAAAACAGCGATCGGTTTGTTGCCTAACATTACTGAAATCACACAAAATATTGTTTACAAAATCTCACGTACTGACCAAGGTTCCAGCCAATTGACATTTAGATGGCTGTGGCGCTTGCTTGTGATCCCATGGTGGGGCTTTCGCCTGCCAAGAAAGTACACCATGTCGACTCGCTGTTGGATAGTTACGTATATATTTGGTCACTTCATGTTCGCACTTGAAATTTATGCTGGCTCCTACAGCATTCTACTTCTCTTTCTTTTTAGACGACATTTAATTACTACCAGGACAGTTCTTCAGAACAATCAGTAATCATTGTTATATGCGCAGTATAAGATTCATGCAGATTTAGAATATTATATGCAGAAAGACCATTCAATGATGACATTGAACGCAACAACATTCCGAATGTATATAACTATATTTATCTATATTATACTACTTAAATTTATATATATATAATATACTATATATCTATATAATATAAAACGGATGAGGTTTTGACATGTTTAACCATTTATCGAACTCAAACATGCTGCCAGAAATAAATGAGTACACTAAAAAAAGCACAAAACAAGAGGTGCAAGTGTCGGAAAAGCGAGTCTCCGAGCTAGCAGCTACATCAATGACCATATCCAAGTGCACTAGTATTGAGCGTCTCGTCATAATGCAACCTTGTCCTCGAAATACAGAGCAATCAAAATGAAAAGATCATACGAGAGAACATATTTTGAGACGAGCACATAAAGCGCTCTCGACTTTATCGAGACTCGAGCAGTGTTCGAAACAAAACACACAGGACAGACGCTATAGACACTTTGAAATTGCGACCCGTTTGCTAACTATTTACTGCTTATTTACGTTGTGCGACATATCAATGCATTTATCATTCATCATTCGAGATACGATTTATTTATGCAAACCCCTTTTATTCGTGCACGAATTCGCTGAAGACATATGTCATGCATGATAACTGTATAATACCAGATGAACAGCCCGATAAGGTATTGCCTACCTTTACCAGTCCCGATCCCAAATCAAGGTCAGTCTCCTGTCATGAAAAAGAGGTATATAATATACATTGTTGATTTTACCTAAATGCGGACGTATTAGCCGTTTCCATAATGGATTATTTTGCGCATTTTTTAACATTTTAAAAAGTTTTAAAATGTTTTAGTAATAGCCATTTTCACGATAGATAAGTTTGCGAAAAAAAAAATGTTTTAACCCTCGCCCTACGGGACCGTAGGGCGAGGGTTAAAACTTAAGTTAAAAAATGGAGTGTAGGTGAGAGAGCACAGAGGCTGCCACTTACCCGGACCGCCTGCCGGAACTTGGCGCTCATGATGTGGTACAGGATGGGGTTGACGCACGTGCTGACAAAGTACAGCACCCCCGACACCCAGAACAGGCCCTGTGGAACGAACAGAGTCGTCAGCAATCAGCATCAGTGTTACAGATACCGTCACTGTCACAGTCACTGGTACCATCACTGGCATAGTCCCACTCATTACCGTTGTTGTCGTTAATGGTGCTATCATTGTCATTGTTACTGTTACTGTGATTTCTAGTCCCACTGTCATTGTCACTGCCACTGTTGCTGTCACCGTCACCGTTTCAGTCATTGTCACTGTCGCTGTCACTGTCACCGTCACCGTTTCAGTCACTGTCGCTGTCTCTGCCACTGTCATTGTCACTGCCACTGTTGCTGTCAGCGTCACCGTTTCAGTCATTGTCACTGTCGCTGTCACTGTCACCGTCACCGTTTCAGTCACTGCCACTGTCACTGTCACTGTCACTGCCACTGCCACTGTGGCTGTCACTTGTCACCGTCAGCGACACTGTCACCAGGTCAGCATGTCAATATCAGGAGCTCGGGCCAACCGCGCTCATCAATCGCTCACCACCTGTGGCGCGTGGGGGGGGGGCTGGGCAGGGGGAGAAGGTGCAGCGGAGAGCAGGGGGAGAAGGTGGGGGCACTTGCGGCGGTGAATTGGCAGCCTCAGAGCTGTCAGAGCAGAGTGGGCGACAGTGCAGAGAGGGCGACAGTGCGAGACGTTCACATTCGAGTCGCACACATGGAGAGCGAAGGAGGAAAGGAATGCCTGAGAGTTGGCCACGCAAACAATTCCTAAATGATAATGCCTGCGAGTATTGGTGACCTTGTTGTGGAACTCAACAAAGGTGTGGATGTTCCCGTGAGTGAGCACTGTGCATACTATAATTAAACAAGGCCAAATGCAGGCAAATAATATTTGTACCCCTAATCATTTGATTTTTTAATTTGGTAGTTCCTGATTCTATAGTAACTCATGTGGAAGCGTCAGATAAAATATTGACGTTGCTTTGATCATACAATATGTCCCTCATATAATATAAGTGCCTCGTCGAGGATGAAATGGCGAGAACAAGTGCTGAAGTTGTTAGAGAACACGGCCTGAGCATAGCAGGTATTTTCCCGTCACCACAGCATACAAATTGGTATAAATCCACATACAAATTAATTTATACGCAGAACATACTCATCTTCCGAAATGATGTGCATCCTTGATGGCTGCGGCCTTATATGACGAAGTGTCGGAAATGTACTCGGTAATGAATCGCTACAGCTGCAGATCCAGACAGGACGCCTTTGCACTGCCAGGGCCCTAGCAAGCTGTCACGGTTGATGCAAGATAACATCCAGCAGAGGACAGAGCTGCTTTCCTGCTCGTATCTCAGATGACAAACACTCCAACCCGACGCTGTTTACGCACCGGCGCGGCGCTCGACTGCATTTTCGCCCAGGCTGGGATGTTGGCGTTGATCTGGGCTTCGATTTCGCAGCGCGTACGAGAGACTCTCGGAACCCGCCTATTGTGGCACTCTTTGTCTCGCGGGTATTATAATACATCTGTACGATCTCGACATAGGCTCAGCTAGTATTAAGGATCCTTTCACCATTCTCGGGACCGCAGCGGCACTCGCTTACGCTCTCACACGACATTACTCGACACACTCATTCAAAAATTCTAACCTCTCTCGCTGACTTCGATCAATATACGCTCTGCCTACCACAATAGCAAGCGCTTTCCGTTTACTCACGTATAGCCTATTAGGGTCAATCGAGTTATAAGGGTAAAGAGAATAGATCCAGGAGCTAATCAGTCAGACAGGCACCTCCTCACCTTGCTACAAAATACTCGTAATATGTACACAGTGATCGCTAAGAAGTTGAGTACATTTAGATTCTGCAGCATTAGACTCTTAGCATTCTCTAAAATATATAAATTAAAACACTACTTATTAAGACGTACTTTGATATCCGAAATAACGACTCGTCAGTAAGTCAGTCTCATTATTTAGTCTGCTCGTTTAAATGCTATTCATCAAGAATACAATGTACGTAGCACAGGAGATCACTTTATCAAGTCTGCAGTCATATGAGCAGAAGTTTGGCATAGAGGAGGTGCGTGAACACATGAGTTCAAGCGATCACATACCCATAACTACTCTTCTGTGTTGACTCCATGCCAGACGAAGGTTGTTGCCACACTGTATATTATCATTTAGCCGAAGGAGGCTTGGGCTAGGTGATGTAATGGCGGCTGGGCAAGCCGGGCGGGTGCGTCTCTCGCGGACATCTATCGTCGTGTGTGCGTTGTCAGTGCAGGAAGAGTTCGTTGAATGATGGGCGGATCCGAGAGTAGGGGGTCCGCGAGTCGGTCAGCAAGAGTCTCAGCAATTGTTTTTAGTGGTCAATCTACTGTGAGGTGAGCAACTTGGTCTCTCGCAGGGCAACGTGTGGAGGCCACACTGAGGGCGGGCCACTTGGATGACACCATGAATGGTGCGTGACGGTCCCCTTGGTGTCTAGCACCTTAGAGGATTCAGCACCTCACTGTAACAGCGGCCCAGGCACAGCGGACAGAAGTGGTGAGAATCACATGAGCTTGCCGCGTTTAGGATCGGGAGCGGAAGCACTCTGGTTTTCCACGCAGACGAGCGGGGCACTCTGGCGGCTGAGGGGCACTGTCTTTGTCTGCGCGAGCTTGTGTTGTCCTGCTGACCTGCATGCTGTCATTAAGAGGTCTGCCAGTGACTGAGCGTGCGACACTATCGTCATGCGTGTGGACAGACGAGTAAGGGGCAGTCTCCTGGGCGCCTGAGGGGGTCAGCGATACCTTGCCGTCACTTTATAGTCGTCAGAGCCTCCGCGAGCGCCCTAGAGGAGAGGTACACTCTGAGTGAGCCGGCCGGAGGGGCACCCTGGCCGCCCTGAAGGGGCACTCTGGCCGGCTGAGGGGGGGCTCAACATCCTGACAGGTGCCTCGTGGGAGCGGTGTGCCCTCTACTGACTCTTGGTTCCGGGCCGCAGATGATGCGTCTAGCACCAAGTCTGAAACTCCGCTCTCCATTGTACAGCCGTCTAAAAGAGCCTTCATACTTGGACCTTCAAGCTGCGATCAACTAGACAGAAGCGACCCTGACCGGCTGTTTGATGGATATGGCGTTGGCAGCTCTCTAGTGTCTGCCGGGTTGCAGCTCTGGTCTTTACGCTGAGGCTGAGATAACTCCTTTAAGCCCGTCTTCTCGCAGCGGGATGTACAAATCACGTTGCCTCCTCTCGTCTCGCAAACTGTGCGCTTCATGTTTGTACCTTGGGGCTCGTGAGATATTCAACATTTAACTCCATTGTATAATACACAATGAAATGGTAACATAGTGTATAGGCCTCCCTGTCAAAAAATAATACCAAATCCCGAGAGATATCCAAGGTTTGTGATCTCGTAATGTGGGATAATTAGGTAGAGCAGGTGGCGACGTGAGCGTAGACTACCTAGATGCGCCCCTCCCATTTGATCAAGATCTCATATCTAGGATGTCGCTCCTAGCTTTGTACAATTTATGACGTTTATGACGTATTTATGTAAATTTATCAGTTTTCGCTTGATAGGTGAAGTAAAAGTTGCTTATAATTTCTTATATATCAGAAAATACTTAAACTTTGCGTCGATTTCAGGCAGCTTCGGTGACGTCGTCCCTTTACCATGATCCGGCAATGGTTATAAAAAATAGTATCAGAGAAAAAAGCGGCATTTGCGCGAACAGAACTCCGATGTCTCGAAATCCGACAAAATACATAAAAGTGCATGGAAATTAAATACCCTTTCAGGTTGGGATCGTTCCTAGTATCTTCTTCTCTTTTTATCTTCACCAGCCTTGGAGAAAAAAAAAACGTATGCGCAAAGTGTTGATAATGTTTTATATATCCACCGCATGCATTGTAGAGCACAATAAAAAGGCCGTCGCAAAAAGTAACAATACAATGTAAAATGATACAAATATTTAAATTCAAGTTTCGGAGAATGACCAAATGTTTTTGATCATGTAGCCGATTGATTAGGTATCGGAAAAGTACGAATATTGTCTATTGCCTACTGCCATCACGGGTGAAGTTTCCTATTAAAACTATGGGGCACTGCCCCACCAACTTTCCGCTTTGCCTCACCAACTTTTGTCCAATTGTAACGTTCACTGGCACCAAAATAACCATTTCACTTCAATCGTGCAAAACAACTAGGCAACGTGATTTCGCCCCATGCCAACTTTCTCTGAAAAGCTCCATAACTACATGACTGCCATGCCAAAATATCTGAGTTTTCGTTTTGACGCCAACACAAGTTTCTGTGAATGGCCTCAGCACGGTGCTGGCAGGGTCCGTTCTTTCGAATAGCACACCATCTGCATTTTATGATTGATAAAAACGTTGTAAGTCACAGCAATATGATTTAAGCAAACCAAAATATTTTGCATAAGAAGGAAGAAACCACCATTTTCCTATGGCTGTTGTTATTTGAAACCAGCAAATAGCCTCTACAGTGTTAGAAAGGGTCTTTTTTGTACTTTTTTCGCTGCATGGAGCATATATATCTTTTCGCCTTTTTTAGGCAAATTTGTGTTTGTGATAATAATTTCATCAAACGCCTTGCGTAATTTTAGTTCAAAATTCACTTGACGTTTCCGTCTATTTCGATAACCTTTATTTGATCAGTGTCAGTGCCGGTTTTCGGACCTATTGTATGACAGATAGCTGATTTACCTTTCAAGATATTATTACCATTAACGGTGCGAGGCATCCCCTTAAAAGCCATATAAATCCAGACGATCACTCGTAAAATACAATCCCATAGACCGCACGTCATGGCCATGGTTAACCAAATATGCGATACTTAGTGGATAATCGAGGGACTGATCATGCCCATTCATTTTATCCACAGGGAAATTTTATTCAGCATGCCTGCAATGTCTAGCCTATAAGTTATACTGAATATGCACCCTCGCTACTGCTGATAAATAGCGACGTTACCCAGCTAACAATTTGACGTTGTCGCTACGTTGTGACAAGGTTGCAACCTACACAACGTTGTGATAGTGTAATTTTGTAGACTCCCAGGAACGTTGTCAAAACGTTACCTTTTGACGCTGCAACAATCAACCGTTGAACATCAACGTTGGCTCAGCAACGTTAGTTTTTGACGAGCATACTCTAACGTGACTCTACGTGCGTTGATCATGTAATATCTTAGTCACAGATGGTTGAGCCACATGAACTTTAGCAGTTTGAGGCTGCGCCTTAAACCGCAATTCATCAAATCACCGCCCAAGAGTAAAGGATCGGTGTAAATATGCTCTATTTAGAATAAGATGTATACTCAACATTGCGAGCTGTTCCATGCCACGGTTACTTAAGATAACAAAGTTGTGAAATCGTAACGATACAACGTTGCTGTAACGCTTAACAGCGACGTTTATGCAACTTTTTCTTCACAAAATTCACGATGTTTTCGCAACGTTGTTAAAACAAAAAATTATAACTTGATTTTTCACAACGTTGTTACAACGGTATCTGTTACCTGGGTAGCCACTAACGCAAGGGCCGTGATCAGACCTGCACCAGCCGTCTGGTCTGCAGAGATACGCGTCATGCCATGGTGACGTCACACCGCGCTCTTATAATCGCGCCGTGACAGAGCAGAGTGCTGGCACGGAGAAGGGATATACAGGAGGTGCCACCCTGACGCTTTTGACGACCGCATGGCTTCTAAGTTCTAAAGAAGTCAGAAAGGAAAAGACGCGGCGATATGCTAGATGCTATGCTATTTGATCAGCTAGAGGTTATTTGAAATAGCACATATTGATATTTAATATCAACGCAAAAGTGAGCCAACACCACATTTTAACGTATGAATGGGTCTCATAGAGTCCCGGCCTGGAGCGGGCGGCCGAGCGGCTTTTCCTGTCTGAAAGAAATCTGCCGGGCGAATATAGCATCACTGCGTCGTCGCCGACAGCAAGGGAAGTCAGTGAGTGGCGACTCCTGTACATCCCTTCTCCGTGGTGCTGGTATCAGGGCGCAAGTGAGCTCGCGCTGAGCGTGAGGTACTGTCGTGCCGTCTACGTTCGTGAGACCGCTTCGCGGTCTCACTCACTCCGTCTGAATTAACTGTCGTGCCGTCAACTTTGATGGTGTTTGCAGGGTTTCGTCGGTGGATGATAAAGAGGGTTCTCAGTGGAGTCATCTTGGTAATATGGTTTGATTTCTGTTTGGCATCTCCTGCCGCGAGGACTCGCTTGAGAGGTTTCCATATCATAATTAAATCAGTTTGACAGTGAATTGAAACCGATTTTTAGCACGCGCCCTGGAGGGCCTCTGATAATAACACGCCCTGGAGGGGGAGGCGGATCTCGCCCCCCCCCCTTATGATCTCGAAAACCACGCAACGTAGCGACAAGCAGAAAACAAAGTTGGATAGATCGAGACAAGCTCAATCGAAAGTACTTGATTTGTTTTTAGGTCAGGTCAATATCAAGGTCACTAGAGGTCATCAAAGGTCATATTTTCCAGATTTAGGACTTTGCTCCAGATACCCCAATTATCTCGGAAACTATGATAACTAGGAGAAAACGAAAATATCAATCGAAAGCTCTTGAAATATGTGTTCGATCTAGTTGTCCTAAAATTTGAACTCGGTTGAGTACTTTAGGGTCCAGGACCAGAGGTCATTGAAGGTCAAAAAGGATATTTTTGCAGATAAGTGTTTTGCTAATAACTTGTAGGGGAAATGTTCCTATTAGCGACCTCTCCTCATTTGCGACCTCCCACCATGCACATAAATTGACACCGAATACAACTTAAGAAAATGCATGACTAAATCGGCCATGTGCGTTTTACCAGTTTCAGCCATTTTCTACTTGTGTATGTGTAATGGTAGGTGCACTGCCACGTGTTGCCTGAAAGAAAACACGTGTTTTTTCTTTACGCCGTTTAACCCAACTTAATTTATGTGCGTTTTTACTTACTGCAGTACTTCTTGAAAAACAAACTTTGTTTTGTTCTGGATTTCTTATATATATATTATGTTTATTTTTGTTGTCGATTTTCGTGACATTAGTGTGTCGGTTATTTTTAAGCCGGACTTTGATTGGAACACTTACATTTCCCTTATTTGCGCCCGGCTAGGTCTTCAGAGCGTCACCCGTTGCATCATTAAGCTTAAAATTGGACTCCAATGGCTTCCTTTCCGTTACGACCGACAGCTGCGTTTTTTTTGAATTTTAAGTCTGCCCCAAATAGGAGTGAAATTGCAGAAACGGTAACTTTATTGAGGCAATATGCAAACATATTGGCTATTGCTCAAGTTAGGCATGCTATATTCACCGCCAGCTCGCAAACTGGCTTGAACAGTTCCCTATTTTGCCGTTTTTTGCAAAGGCTTGCAAGATCGTAAATTTTTGCGATTATTATATATACGAATGTGTGAATAAAAGTAAGACCAATACCACATATGGCCTAGCAAAAAGATCACACTTCCCTTAAAACAAGTTTCCCAACGGTCGGAAACAACGACAGCATAATCACCAGCGCGCCTTCAACCTAAGGGGGTCGCTTTAATTCGAACATTTCCCCTAAAACTAATGCCAATCAGGCCACGTTAGCCAGGCATTTTTGCGTCAGGGAGGGTGGGGGCCACTTCGCCGAAAAAATCACATTTTTGCTCTAAAAATATCATGTCTATTCTAGTGTGAAAATCACATTTTGCCCTCCTCAGCCATATGTATGCCTGACCGGGGGGTGCGGGGGGGTCGGCCGTTTTCAGAGAATCCATTCTCATCTAGTGTGATTTGATTTCGACTCAGGCGGCATGGCCCCAGTGCCCCCCCCCCCCCTTGGCTTACGCCTTGCATGGCCAATAAAGTAATAATGTTGACGCCATCATGTTTGTCTCGTTAAGGCGCTTTGACTGATCCTTATTTTTACAGGTAAAGTCAGTTTCGAAATTTGACCACAGGTCAAGGCGAAGTAGTGACCCAAGTAGGTCATGTTGCATATTGAAAGACGTGTGTCGACGAGACAAGCACATTAATACCATTTTCACGTCTCCATCTTCATTATTTCGAGCGTTATTGACAAATTAGTATCGGTGGTAACAAAATTGACCTGACCTTAGGTCACCGATATCAGAAATCCGAGATAAGTAAATGGTAGGTATTCGTGACCTTATGAGATCCTAAAAGTGTGAAATCGATCGTTCGAAAACTGTGTCTACATACGACCAAACACTTTTGCAGGTGAGGTCATCACGTGACCTCGTCTGGTGACCTGACCTGACATGACCCGAGACCAAGCATTTAATATAATGTGGGTCGTTCATTTTTTAACAGGTATGCAAAAAAACGGCGGCGCTGCGCGCAGCCGTTTTTCTGCTATGGTCGAAGAACAGGAGAGGTGGGCAGATTTCGCCCCCTTCCAGGGCGCGTTTTAACAAGAACGTGCTAGGAGGCACGTTGTAAAGTGCGTAAATGCATAAATGCTGCAGAATAAGGAGATTTCAGGACTTCCTTCAATAACAATGTATTTATCCAAGTAGACGCTTCATTGGCGTGCGTACATGTATTTGTGTACGGTGAACATGTATAAAAGAAAAGCAATATATTTGTATGTGTAGCGGCAGAGACAATGTCGGAAAATTCCTACCAGCTTCCAGAACCTACAAGGACTAGAAAGAGTTTCAGATGGTTCTCACTTACCTGCATAACGGAGTACACGGAGAACATTACAGATATCAGGCGAATCATGGTGCTGGCTTACCCGCATAAAGCTGATGATGGTTTCCGATGGGTTCTCCAGCACGGAGATGGCCAGCAGCCTTTGCGCGTGAAACGGCGCCCAGCAGATGAAAAACGCCACCACCACCGCCACTGGTGATAAAGGGAGCTGTTAGTGTCGCAGCGCCAATGTCACATTTACTTCAGAAACTGGCAATTGCTGTCTGGTGATGCACGTGCATGCTCAGCATCACTGATCTGTCATCACCGACACAAGCGCGCAGCTCAGACCTTCGCCAGGAGGGGGGTAGCACGGCATCCGCAGGGGCCCCTCGGAAAAGCATGCGTGAAAAGTTGTCTCCTCGGATATAGGCCTAATTAACTATATTTTTCAGGGCCTCTAAATAGTCGCAAACAGGGACGTCGCCGATAATGTTTTAGTGTGGAGTCGGCTCAATAAGGGGTCAACTGCCCCCCTGTGCACCCCCTGGTTGTACCCCTGCCGACACCTGCATCCATGAATGAAGTTTTAATTCGAATGGTGGGGCTACTGCACGTGCACAACAAACGTTGCATTGTGTCCCAAAACTTATTGTTTTGCCCACCAACTTGTGTCCGAATGCCACGCAAAACAACAAACCAATATGGCGTTTGGACCCATCAACTTTTTTAAAAAGCTCCACTCATGTGTGCACCGTCAACCGTAATTTTCGCTGTCAGCTTAAGTCACCCCTGATCGTTATGTAAGCAGCCGGTGTGTATGCCTCATTTATCGGAAGATCAGGGGAGAGGTAAACTATAAAAAGTGTGATAGACAAAGCCAATCCATGTTAGTGTCAACCATAGATAACAGGAGTCTCCTGTTATCTATGTGTCAACCTGTGTTATAAACGACTGTTTGTTCTATCCCACATATTACGTGTATTCAAGCAAATGTCATCATCACTCAACATTACTGAAGTTGCTAGGGGAGATTAGTAGTGTAGCGGGCAGTGCTTCGTCCATTAACTGATTACTGAAAGGTACCGAGTTCGAGTCCCTCACTTATCATGCTGCAACTCGTGTATGGATGCATCATGCAAGAATGTCTCAATAAATGCCGCGATCCACGCACAGCCCAGATAACTTTTGTTATTAAAAATGAAACTTTGTCTTTTGCGACACATACTACAATATTATGCCCTGCCTGGGAACTTTACTCTCAAGTTCGATGGAATAGTTTCCGTTGCTTTTCAGGGCAGTGCCATCGGATCAATGTCACGTGCCGCGCGCGGAAATGAGCTTCTTATAATCGCCAAAAGACGCAAGAAATGCATAGCCTTGAAACGACATTGTTTTGAAGACCGGATGGAACGGTAAATTTGTATCTCAAAATTACAAATCAATGTCCTTAATCAACGCCTTCCTTTCAAAGCAACCTTGACCCAATTCAATTGCGGGTGACCCACAGCTTATTTCAATGAGGGCTAAGGCCAGAAGTAGCCTACTTGGCAGCGTGTAAAAATAACTATGTTAATTTGTGTCTATCTTCTCCAGCCATTTTTGTTCTGCTGCATGAATTTGTTTCGCCGCTGGCGAAAAATTTGTTCTGCAAACTTAGATCGTGGAACCACTTTTCTGACCCTGTGATGCTGTCTCACCGACTCACTTGACTTCGGATAAATACTTATATGCGTTCGTATTCTGCCACACCCGTCACCCTTCCGAAACAAATATCAATTAGTTTACAGGTAGGTACCTACCTCAACATTTCAGCAGGTTAACAGGTTAACGGTCAGCGCCTTAACGGGTCAACAAGTTAGCGGGTCATGTAAGCTTCCAAAAATATTATGTTGTTAGGGGATGGACGGGTCGCCTATCGTAACTCGCGCACCACAGGTTATATATATATATAATATATATTATTATATATTATTTATATATTATGTTATCCCTAATATTATAAGCTCGCCATACATTACATACATACTACATACACATATATATTATATATATAGTATATATATTAATATATATACTATATATAACATAATTATATATCTAATATTATATACACCAACTGATGTGATCTACTAGTCCTGAGACAGTGTTGTCAATTTTTAAACGTCTGTTTTGTACTCATCACTCGTTAGTGTTTGTTTTTTTGGATATCATTGCAGCGTTTCGTATTTTTCGTGCTAACTCAACTAATAGATTTTAATCATAGTATGTATGTTGTCATGCAATTGTCAATGCGATTATCGTGATTCTCTCTGTTTTAAAACTTGACTTCAGTCACCATTGCAGAATGGGTCATCCCGTCGGTGATATTTGAGAAAGATAAATAAAAATAAAAAAATAACGAGGGGGCACTATGGGTGCCCCCCCCCCAAGTCAATGGTGTTCGGGCATATAAACCGGTCCAAGCGCTCGGTCTCACACTCATCCATAACGCCGTTCAAAGTTAATGCAAGAGGGTGTGTGTGTGAACCCTACATTTGATAAACATTTTATATTAATTCAACGAATAGAAACCACAGCTTATTTGAAGAGGGCCCCTTGATATCCCACTCAATTCTTTAAACTAAGGGGAACGCAAACTAATTCAGGGCAGCTGAGCGGCGTAGGTGGGCTCTGCTTCGATGATGACTGGGCTTCTCGGGAGCACCTACTCTCACAGACATACGGCGCCCAGGGCTCTGCTTCAACTTATGACTTCAT
Organism: Semibalanus balanoides; assembly: GCA_014673585.1. Lineage (NCBI taxonomy): Eukaryota > Metazoa > Arthropoda > Thecostraca > Balanomorpha > Balanidae > Semibalanus > Semibalanus balanoides. Next base: position 14,906 of record VOPJ01000143.1, read on the forward strand.
CGGGACCCTAGCTTTAGAACCCTAAACCCCGAAACTGAGTCCCCACTGCCGGTATCCCCCGAGGCACCGACCTCAAGTATGTGACTCATGGGTGAGCTTTGTGGTGATTGGTGAACATGGGTGAGCACTGAGCAGTTTATCACACAGACAGGTTAATACAATCGTTGAAGTGATCCTTTTAATGTGAACATACTTATAAGTTCAGCTCTTAGTCTAATTGAATGATAATTCATTCAAAATCTAAGAAAGAGTTCAAAAACAGCAGAACTTGACGCAATAAACACACAGCTTTGGGGACCATGACAACAATCCACTGAGCATGACACTCAGCCCAGCCCTTGGCTCTGACTCACCCAGCATCTTGATGACAGCGCGTCGGGCGGCCATGGCTCCCGATCCTCCAGAGGACCCTCCTCCGCCTCTGTGGACGCTGCCTCGCGACATGTGCCGCGACCTGCCTGACCTCCGCAGCCGCAGCCCGATCAGCAGGTACAGCAGCGTGATGATCATCATCGGCACCACGAAGAACATGATGGACGACGCCTCGAAGATAAAGGGGAAGAGATGACGGACCACGTTGCAGTTTGCCGTCTCCTCTATGATGCTCCCGCTGGCGTCGAGCTCGTACTTGATGCCGAACTGCGCCGCGGGGAAACAGGCGCAGACTAGCGCTACGATCCAGATGAAGGCGATGTTGCGCACGGTTCGCGGGAGGCTGGACATCGCCTGCTGGAGCAGCGGGTGACAGATGGCCATGTAGCGCTCCACCGTGAAGAAGACGATCGTAAGGATGGAGGCGTTGGTGGACGTCTCCGCGCACAGGCCGTGGACAATGCAGAACGTCTCGCCGAAGGCGTACGGTTGACCCGGATTCCAGGACGTGTAGAGCTCGAACGGGAGGCCGGTGAAGAGGAGCAGGAGATCCGAGATGGCCATGCTGAAGAGATAGTAGTTGGTCGCCGTATGCATGTACCGGTTGTAGACGATGACGATGCAGGTGACGGTGTTGCCGATGGCGCTCAGCAGGAAGGTGACGACGTAGAGGATGGTCACGGGGATGAGGGTGTGCATCGCATCCACGCTGGCAGTGCCGTTCTGCCACACGGTGTCGTTCGTTTGCGTGAGGTTGAGGCGTATGTTGTCGTTGAAAGCGAAGTCAAAGTCGCTACCCGACTCACTGTCGTTTAAGTCAGTCATTTTGAACGGAGAAGTTGACGAACGGGAAGTAATCAGCGAGAACGGAGGAAGCGAAGAAGAGTGAAGCACGAGCCAGAACGCACAATCCAAAGTTTCTCACAGCTATTGAAAATCGAATCAACTCGACGACGTGTTGATTCTCACCAGCTCCAGTCCATCAAAGTTATCTGTGAGGTGGAGCAGTTGCTCGCGCTACTGTGGCGTCTGTCACCGCTTCATCCACTGTGCGTGTCACACTTTGTTCCTCGCTGTTCGCAGTTCACTCAACACCACCTCGACAGACGCCGCTTTCGAGACACGACGTTACGGTGTCTGCGAGGCTCACACCCCGACGCCGGTCTCCCGACTGTCGCGTCCACCCCGACCCTGCACGCGCGGCGAGCCGTCGTTCCCGACGCGCGCATCGACGCCGCCGGCCCGTCGGAGGCGTTGCCGCTTAGGTTTTCGTGAGCGGCAGTCTTCCTGACATGTCGACGCCCGCGTGACCTCCAACGAGGGACCTCGTGGAGTTCCCACGGTTAGCGCTGGGACGACCACACAGCTCCGAATTCCGGACCGCGCTGTTCCGGAATTCAGTCGTTGGAGTGCACCGATGGCCTATTGAAGACGCGGTAGTGATTCCGGGTACCGACGTTCGGCGCTAATTGCGTCCTGTGCGGTGTCCGATGGCGTCTTGTGCTGCGTCTCGCTTACAGGCGTTCGGGTCCTCGTGACTGAGTTATTATCACTGACTAATGAATCACTTGACTGTGCTCAATAAGACGACGGGAAGTAGATCGTAGCCTAACATGATTTGTACAGGAGCTGGACAGCCGGCGTGAAGTTAGAAGTTGTAGCAATCTTCTGTCACTGAACTATTCGGAGGCATTCTACAGAAATTTGTCGTCGCTGTCAGATGACTCATATTCCGGAGATAGCGATCTTGAGTTGTTGAATAAGACGTGTCTCCAGCGGAACCCTGAAAAAGATCAATGTAGGTCATTTGCCGTTATTAGTTGACCTTGCACGACCAATTGTGATGGCCGAACATATACACAAGAGATGCCTTGTACCTACATTGCATGAATGATAACTCGATTTCTTAAGTATCTTATAATGAATTTCTGACAACAATCCTCATATCATGTAGAGGAACACCAGAACATAGACCAAGTGCCCGGTGATTTACAATTGTTTTATTGCAAATGACAAGATGGATAATACATTTGTCATCGTATGTTCACAGGAACACACGTCCAGCTGGCCTATTGAGTGCACAGGTGCCTTCGACTGCCGTACTGGCGGTCAGACATACCCAAAGAGCGAAATATGACTCGAGGGCCCAATATATCGCAGAAAAACCAACGAGCTCATGTTCTGCGAACTCAGGAGACCCCCGGAAGACGCCAGACGTGCATTCCTACCAGTGGCGTCGTCACAGGGGAAAACAGGGCAACTCCCTCCCCCCCCAACCTCCGAATGGAGACCACCTGAGATCGATACAGATCCGAGGAGATTTTGAGGTCGGGAAAAATACGGTAGGTTTACCAGTGACCACGTCCAGAGGTCTGCCCCTCGACACAAAGTATCCTATTTTTACCAGAATTATTGCAATGAATCCCTTAAAAATTGTTTAGTATCTGAGTTCCCGATCCCGGTGAATCTTTGGGATTTATAAACTATGATCTCAGAAGATCTGGGCTCAATATTTTTTTTTTACTGGATCCGTTTTTGAAATACACATGTCTGGTATGTTATAGGGACGTAGCCAAGGGAAAAACGGGGACCATGGCCTGAGCAAAACAAAATTACACTAGGGAAAATGAGATTCTCTGACGACCAGACTCCCCCCCCCCTTCCGCCCAATCTCCTGGTCAACAAGATATGGATGAGAGCGAAATTTGAATTTAACCACTGACATACCCTCCCCCCAGGAGAAAACCTGTTGCCCCCCCCCCCCAGCCTAAAATCCTGGCAACGCCACTGATTCCTTCTAAAGGTTACGGCTATATTTAACCCCTCTACAATGGTGTACGAGGGTGGCTGATAAGTTCGTAGCCTAATAGTTATATAAAAGCGTGTGTCAAATGGCTCGTTTTACCCAATATAATGTGACAATGTATAATGTGTGATGAGTTTTATGCAAGCACACCACAATTATTAATGGTTCTAACTTGTTTTTAAAGCTGTGCTCTCACCCCCAACATAAACGCTAAATTCAACAGCAGCATCTGACATCCAATTCTTACGGATTATGATGTATGTTAACACCAGTGGCGTATTTAGAAATCAGCCAAGGGGAGGGCCACACACTGGCGGATCCAGACTCTCTCCGTGGGGGGCATCTTTTTGTGGCAAAAAGGCGCCTATTTTTTATCCGCGGATTTGGGCTGGTCCCCTTTTTTGGTTTTCAAGCTTATGAAAAATACACTTTTTCGGGCGAAAAAATTATATTTTTCGGAGAAAAAAAAACGAGGAAAAAATTGAAACTATTTTTTCCTCTAGGAAAAACAACAACTAATGAATCACTTGCCACAAAAACGCAACATTTCGTACCATATTTACCATATAACCATATAATACATATACCATATAATATATAATTTAGATATTTTGTGGCGGATTTTATATAATATATACCATATGGCATATACCATATAAGGTTAGTTATAACGTTTATCTCGTACCAACTCGCAGGGGCGTCACCGATGATTCTTGAGTGGGGGTTCGGCTGAAATGACGGCAAATGCTCTATTTTGTATGCATGTATTTAAGCCTTTGCAGTATTTTAAATGGGGATTTCCATGTTATAGTAGATATTTAGTTTTGTATCACCACGCGCATTTTTTGGGGGGAGGAGGGGGTTTGCCTGATAAAAATCCCATAAATATAGGTAGAGGACAAGAGGCTTAAACAGCTTTTCATTTCATTCAGCTTACAACGAACCGAAGGCGATGACGATGGCTTCGTTATGACAAAGGCTACCGATGTGACGCCACCAAGTGGCGTGAAAATGTGAATTTTAGGAAGTGTAAAGCTGCTTTTTCATATTGGAACCAGGCCATAAATGGAGCCAAGCCTCAGACAACGCTTTTCCTGTTTGCGCAGCTCGGTATGATGCAAAATATTGACATGAAGGTAGTTTTTCATATACATTTGCCTCGGATAGAAAATATAATACGTTCGCGACAATCGCTCTTCCTGGACCTTTGTGCCCCTGGCAACTTCCATGACCTGTTTTATGTCATATGCTCTGCATCCTATCATAGGATGCCGAGTAAACTCTTAGTATAGCTATGTTACTTAGCGTCGCAAAGCTGCGCGAAATTTGTAAGGGTTTGCCTGGTAAACCCCATACATAAATTTAATTAATCAATTCAGCGTTACGACGAACTGAAAACGATGACGTTGGTTTCGTAATGGCGATGGTTATCGATGTCACGCCGCGAAGCGGCGGATAATTTAGATTTTAGGTCGTGGAAAAAAATATTGAAACCAGACCGTGAGTGGAGCAAAGCCTCAGGTAACCACTTTTCCTGGTTACACAACTCGGTATGATACAAAATATTGGTCCCTGGGGCCAGCAATCACCACTAGGAAGAGCCTCTGCCAGACACGTAATGCAATTCATGTTTGATTTTCCAAATTTGTATAAACAATTGCAAAACTTGTGTCATGCCGCAAATGGCGCAAAATTTTGGCTGTTTTTAACCGTGGATAGCAGGACTTTCAATGCTGCAAAGGCTATTTTTACGAAAATGGTTACTTTTTCCCGAAAAATTGTTAACTTTCACAGTTTTCTCCTAAGATCGTTGTTTTTCACGTTCAGTTCAGAGAACGCGCGGGGGCATGCTTGCATTAAATTTCCCAGATTCCTGCGGGAAGGGGATTTGTCCCTGATGTCCCCCCCCCTGGATCTGCCAGTGAGGCCACATGCGCAATTCACAATTAAAAAACCAAGAAATATATAGACAATACTGATAAAACCACTTGCATGATCAGTAAAACAAATTTGTCCTGGTTATCTTGAAAATTATACACAAACGGTGGTCGTGCCGAGTGGATACAACATAATCTGAAGCGCGCCTTCGGCGCAAGGGGGCATGGCCCACATGCCCCCTTAAATACGCCACTGGTTAACAGGTCTCTAGGGACAACATTTTCTTTTGCTATCACATATTACAAATTAAATGTTAACTTTGTATTACTTTCACTCAAACAAAACACAAAATAACACATACACATCTCGTAAATTCTGACGACCTGCAGGGGGACAGTCGTTTTCTTTCGGGGCTGTAGCGTTAATGCTGGCTGCTGATTTATACCTATATTTATTATCACCCCCAACGGGCCATTCGTCCAATGATAAGAGCTTCCTCCTCTTCCTGCGACTGGGTTTACCAGACTAGGTTTACGAGACGACGCGGGTGACCCGGTGGAAGTCGAACCTACGGTCGGTGCGGTCTCCGCACCGAAGTGTTGACCACTGGACTACCCTGGCCACTACCATTGTTGACTGTTCAGTGTGTTCAGTGTTCTACTGTTCACCTAATTGTCGTATTATGTATAATTTGCCTATCATGTGCAAAAACGATGCTCATGCAGCAACATCGCCGGTCCTGAGCTTTTACATACCGTTAAGTCGGTGGCCGTCACCAGGAAACTGAGAGGACATCTCTCCTTTACGGCAAACCATCCTGTGCAAAAAATGGCATCCGTTGCTGTCTTAATAAGGAATGCAATTTTGTCGAATCCCATTGCGGTTAAAGCCTGACTTTCCAGCGCGGTTGCCCGTTATAACCTCATTACTGCCTGTAGCTCATTTCGGAAATCCCAACACCAAACATTGTATTATCATTAACCGGAAATGACAGAACTTTGCGGCAAAGCGGACGGGATCAGCTGGCGCGGAGGATACCACCCGACAGTTTAGCACGTGCTGAGCATCGCTGAATGGGCTAAGCGCCACGCTTTCATGCAGGCCCAATCAGTGTTCTGAAAACCATAAATTTGGGTGGAAAATGACACCTAAATTAAATCTTTTTCACCTCGCAAAAATATTCAAGCCGCGTTTTCACTCCCGTCCAAATCGAAAAAAGAACCGGCATCCCACCGCCACCACTCATAAATGAGATCACTGCATCAGAGCCCGGCCGACACGTGGCAGCACCCGCTAGGTCCGGCAACCTGCAACTGCAGGTCACTTCCTATACATTAGACAATAGTTTAACCCCCCGAACTTGTGCACTGAGCTCGGCATGGGCATTGGCAAGCCTAGTTCAGACCACAGCTTTCACCCGGCGCCGCTCTCTGTGGTCTTGAAAAATTTTGCTGCTCTTATCAACTCATTATTTTAAACTTTGATGTTAAATTTAGTATTTATGCATTTCATTTGAAGAAAGTCAGTTTAGGCTTTAAAAAAACCACATTAAATAATGAACAAAACATGCATGATTACTTGTTACATTCACCAAATGCAGAGGATATCGTAAAAAATTAAGTTGTGTTTCATGGTAGTAATTTAGTAGTTCGTAAAAAGTGAGTAAAAACGAGGCGATTGTCACCCTGGTGGATCTTAGCCCCAATATCATAATCTACTGCATCGGCTACGGAATGGTTGCCTTCAGTTGTTAGAATCAATCGATTTATCTATATTTTTGTTGAAGTTTCATCAAATCCATCAAATATTTCGTGATCGAAATCGTTCAATTATTGACTTACATGCACTTTCTTCGATGCTTAATTACCCCAGATAGAAAGCTACGATGTTGTAAGATTTTAAGTAGATTTTCAAAAAGAATAAGGGCTTTCAACCAAAAGTAATTTACGTAATATTGAAAAGCAGCATAATTGTCAATTAAGTACGGTGAGTTCTCATCATACTTTCATATCTTGTGTTTTTTTTCTTTATAATAAGTTTCCCAAAATGCCAAGTAGCTCCGGCAAGAAAAATTCAGCGGTTCAAGTGATCCCTTAATATGTGAAGATAAACTTAAAAAGACGACGTTTTCCAGACATTCCTATATTTTTTCTGATTCATCAATAATTTGATTGTTGTGTCAAAATCTTCTTATCGTTAGGAATCATATTAATTGAATTAGGCCAGTTAATGCTCTAGCATATTCAGCGAATCCACCTCGCAATTACCTCGCCGTTTTCATGGGTGTTGAAAATTAGCACACGGCATCCCAGTGATATCGTGGCGCCACCAATGACGGAATTTCTTGGCGCCAACTTCAAATGCATTCTGCTAAGAGTTTCGCTGAGCAAAATTCAGGTTTGATCGACGTGGTCCTGATTAGTACCCCGGTGCGAGGAAGTGTTTTATGAATTTAAATGTAGTTTTTGCAAGAAATCGTGGATTTTATATCTTATCTATTTAAGTTCGATTCACCACGAAGAGCATGGATAGTTTTTCTCTGAAAAGGTTAAACATTCCGTCTGGCATTTTACCAATAAAGAACCATGACTATTTGATAATTTGTATAATTGTAGAACCCAATGCTCTAATAAGTCTACCACTTTTTGCATTTTAATGAAGCCTAACTGTTTACATTATGTGGTTTGTGATTGGCAGTCTTGGTGCACAATCCACTTAATCATGAACCTTATATTGCGTGTTAAAATACCTAATCATATTATAATGAATAGGTACTTGGAAAAGTTGAGTTACCTATGGTAGAAATAGATCTGGCACCAAAAAACTAATATTTAAAAAACCACTTTTTTTTGTGTTGCTTGGCTTACAATATTCTGATTATGAAGCTTTTACATTGTTTCATGTAATCATTTTATTAATTTTTTGCACTTTCGTGCTGTGGTTACTTGTGTTCATGCTGGATTGCCTGAAATTTTAAAATTCTTTACTGGTTGTTTGCTGTGATTCAAATTGTGTGCGGCCCTGCGGCCCCTGAAGCGCAACAGCCAACATATGCCAATATGTGTTTGTTGAGACATTTCCATATCAAAGCCCGCCTGTACATAAATATGGGTCACTAAAAAAGCCTGCAATGTTGCACGTAAGGCGCATTTCATAATGAAACGGTTTAAATGTCAGTGAATAGTGATAAATCATATATAAAACAATGAGATGATGAAAACTATGTATAATTCAATTAACTGACGTATACTAGATGTGAAATAGTTTTACTGTGGTAACTCCATTCGTATGAAACAAGTTCATTATTAAGCCAACTTATTCATTTCTACCTCCTGAACCATCCTGAAACTACCTCATGACACCCTGCTGAAAAACATTTTCAGAACACTGGGCCCAATCTGTCCGAATGCCGCGAATGCGTGAGTACGGCATGCCGTGAATGGAGTGCTCAGAATGCTGCTCTTCAGGAGCCACGGCGTTTGGCTCACTCAAGCCCATTGTCGAAATAGCCCAGCCAATAGCATACTAGAATGAAGATCAGGATTAAAGGTGTCGCTTTTCAGGCTTGTGACTACCTGCCCCACCCCGCAAAACCCCTTTAACTACCCACTACTACCCACATGACCATGTATGCTGCCAACTACTTACAAGTAACCACAAATAAAATGTGTTATTATTATGTCTGCCATTGAATAACTCAATTTGCAATGCTGAACTGTTTTGTGTTGATTTCTGCTTTCTAACTGCGGTGCTTATATTTGTTCAATCATCCCAATTCCCATCAAAATCCCAGCTGTTTTCATTTGTCAATTTATGAAAATTCTGCTACCCGCCAACTACCCACTTCATTCAAATGAATGCTTGTGCTACCTGCTAATACCGACGTGGGTAGTAGCTACCCCTACCCGTATCTGGTTGGTACAGGGTAAGTGGGTAAAAAGGTGGCACCTCTAATCGGGATGTCCCCGGTTCGATCCTTGGCTGCAAAGGTTTTGCATGCTGGCGCACCAATATGCCGCACTACGCCGTTGGTAAGATTGGCTGCGATCATGGCGCTTTGTAGATTGGGCCAGGGGGTCAGAGTCGAGGCCAGGATAGGCACGTCCAAGGCCATAACATATCGGCCAGTGCTTAACAGCATCCACCGTGGACGACTCTAAGCCAGAAAAGGGGACGATTTCTTCTCTTTAACTGGACCACGGTACGGCGGCCAGTCGACTTTTTGTGTACCTACCTGCCAACCATTGCAGAGAGGTGCCTTGTATAAGCGGTTTCGCTTTTGCACCGATCTGTGAATCAATATTTGTATTTATTTGTGTTTTTCAAAATAAATATGTTTGTTGTTGTTGTTGTTGATGTCAAGGACATGAACGGGTGTCCGCCCGGCAATATAGGCAAGCGCCCGCCTAGATTCTTTTGTTTAATGCAGCGCAGGTCCGCACCAAAAATATAGGCAAGCGCCCGCCTAGATACTATTGTTTGATGCAGCGCAGGTCCGCACCAAAAGTATAGGCAAGCGCCCACCTAGATACTATTGTTTGATGCAGCGCAGGTCCGCACCAAAAATATAGGCAAAGTGCCCACCTAGATACTATTGTTTGATGCAGCGCAGGTCCGCACGGCAATATAGGCAAGCGCCCACCTAGATACTATTGTTTGATGCAGCGCAGGTCCGCACCAAAAATATAGGAAGCGCCCACTAGTTATACTATTGTTTTGATGCAGGCAGGTCCGCCGGATATAAGTCAGTCGCTCCCTTGATACTTATTTGTTTTGAATTGCGCGCATGTCCGCTCCGGATATTAGGCAAGCGCCCCGCCTAGATACTATTTGTTTTTGATGCGCGCAGGTCCGCCGGCAAATATAGGCAGCGCCCACCTAGATACTATTGTTTGATGCCAGCGCAGGTTCGCAACAAAATAAGGCAATGCCCACCTGATATATTAGGGTTTGATGCAGCGAGGTCGCCGGCAATATAGGCCAAGCGCCCCTAGATACATATTGTTTGATGCAGCGCAGGTTCGCACCAATAATAATATGCAATGCCGCTAGATACTATTGTTTTGATGCGCGCAGGTCCGCCCGGCAATATAGGGCAAGCGCCAATAGATACTATGTTTGATGCGCGTCAGGTCCGCCGGCATATAGGCAAACGCCCACCTAGTATACTACTTGTTTGATGCAGCGCAGGTCCGCCCAAAAATTGGCAAGTGCCCACCTAGATACTTTTGTTTGATGCAAGCGCAGGTCCGACGGAATATAGGCCAAGCGCCCACCTGATACTATTGTTGATGCAGCGCAGGTCGCACGAAAAAATATAGGCAAGTGCCCGCCTAGATACTATTGTTTGATGCAGCGCAGGTCCGCACCAAAAGTATAGGCAAGTGCCTACCTAGATACTATTGTTTGATGCAGCGCAGGTCCGCACCAAAAGTGGAATGCTAGCGGTGACAAGCTCCAGCCGGCACAATGGAAGTCGTTGCCGTTGCATGTATTGCAATGCGCAATGAAGTAAACCGCTTTCCAAAGCAGCATGTCATAGATAAATCTGTGTAACTGGCGTTTAATGCATGATAAGTGCTGCATGATTTAAGTGTATTTATATCGTGTTTTTAAAATCAGGGCCTATTTGAACATGTTAACTGTGTGATTTGTCCCTCGCAGTGCCTTGAAATTGCCCCTTCCCAGTGGATGCGGAAATCCCCTGCAGTTGACGGGAATAAAAACGTTTTTAACTTGCCCAACGGGCCCGGTCAACGAATCTTCCGCGACGAGGACCTGGCGCCACCTCCCACCGCGTCAACAACTTATCGTCAACAACGTCTCCCACCGCGTCAACAACTTCTCGCTGACGAAACGAAGCGAAATTTTCACCCGGCCAAGCTCGAAGGCCAGATTCGCCTCTGGAAATCCACCAGTGAAAATTCCTTAGAGAAGGCCTTGTTCAGGCACGTAGCCAGGATTTTCATCAGGGGGGCACATCGGAAAAATATTGCTCCTCAACCATATGCTGCTGACCGGGGGAGGGAAAGGGTCGGGTTTTTAGAGAATCCAATTGTATTTAGTGTGAATCTATTTTAGCTCAAAGGGAGGGCCATGGCCCTTGTGCCCCCTGGCTACGTCCATGACCTTGTTTTATGTCATATGCTCTGCATTAGAGGTGGCAAAACGTGGACCCGAGGAACCAGTCTCTAGACCCAGTCTGGACCCAGTTGGTCCTAGACTGGGTCCCGCTAAATGGGTCCCGCTAAATGAGTAAACTCTGAGAGTGAAAGCCTCGTCAGAGGGAGTCTGTATTTTGCTGATCAGAGTGCATTTTGATACAAGCAATCAAGTGTGCATATAGCAATGATATGCACTGGCATACAGCAAACTAAAATGCTGATGTAATTGTTTATACGTTGATATATGTTGATATTCTTTATTTAAAACCATATTAATGGCATTGCCAATTGTGCAATGTGCACTTCATCTTCAGCGTCTGTAAATCCGTCAACTTCAGTTCATACATCTTCTGACTCCGTCTATCAGTGGCATTTCCCCTTGGAGATTTTCACAAATAAATACATAAAATATATTGATTACGTATGCATATGATGACATATGTAAAAGGGCTGAAACTTGTAGTGTCCAAACACAAATACTATGTAACGCCTTATTACTCAGCCTCAAACATCAACCAACGTCACCACCGACACCCGTGCGTCTGCCATCTCTATTGCCCATCTCTACTGCCCGACTGACACACACGACGCGCCGCCGACCACTACCATGCACCCCCTGGCTGACTCAGCGCTCATCTGCCTCCTCTCGTGACATCTGCACACTGCGAGCTGCGGCTGCAAGCTGCGAGCCGTGAACCGCCCGCCACGCATCTCACATCGTCTCATAACATCACATATCATCTACCCCCGCTCCACAGAGACCCAGCTCAATTGCGAGCCACGTCACGGTGGCTCCAACAGGCTATTTCAAGTCACCACGTAGCCTGCTAGATACGCGAAAATATGTTTTCCCTGGGGCTACGTCATAAAACGTCTCTATCATTTTCCACGATTTTTACGAGAGAGCGCAAAGCGTGAGCGAGTCCTTATCTGATATGGGATTTTGCTCACATATAAGCGGCCGACCGGAACCGGCCCGACTCTGCCCGAGCCTGCCCGACCCAACCGTAGCGCTTTGCAGAAGCTTATATTTTTGAAATCCAACATCCGATTGACAAGCGATACTCGCCATCTGATAGCCCTATTCAATCAACTATGTGGGGAGATAGTCATAGCCTGGTCCCCCTATTAGCTTTTCGGTCTAGCTAGTTGGGGGCCAGCAATTACCGCCAAGGAGAGCCCCTTCTAGATATTAAATGGAATTGAATTTCATACTTTCACAAATTTGTAAAAGTAATCGCAAAACTCATGCTATGCCGCGAAGTGGCGCGAAATTTTTCATTTTTTCACCGTTAATGACTGGATTTTGACTGCTGCCAATGACAATTTTTATGATAAATTGTTAACGTTTTTGGGGACCAAAACACATGTTGCCCCTTCCAGTTTTTTTTGGGGGGCATGGCCTAATTGGCCACCTGGATCTGCCAGTGAATAAATACATCATTCGTTATAAATATTCCGTTTGACACTGTACAAATGTTGATAATGAATGGAAATCACAGGGTAGCTATGCCGTGCGAACCCCATTGGCCGAGTTGTCTAATGACGGCGGTCCGTATCTGGTACTTCACAGAGCCAAGTCGGCGGCCTGTGGTTAACGGATAGGCGGGCGGGCACCCGGGCTGACATTTTTACAATATATTGAGAGAACTACTGGTGGTAGCGCAAAATGGTTACCACCACAATGTTCCAAATTGAATTGAGAATAATTCTAGGTAAAAATATTTTTTTCGTGCAAAAAAAAATGAAAAGTCCTAGCATCATTCTGCATTCAATTTGAAACATTGTGGTGGTAGTCATATTACTCTACGACTAGTAGTTCGCTTCAATATTTGTAAAATGTCAGCCTGGGTGCCGCCCCCTATCCTTTAACACAGGCCGCCGGACTGGCTCTTGTGATCACCAACAATGGCCGCCGTATTAGACAAGTATTCCGGCCAATGCGCCTTCCATCTCTATAGAGTTCAGTGATGGCAATAAACATACACAAATATCGCGCTGTACATAACTCAAATAATGTATAACGATACAAATGACTTGAGTCTCAAAATTCAAAAATATTCGAAAAAAAGGTCACTATATTTCGGCACAAACTTATCCAGGTGACTGAGCACACATTCCCCAGACAAATTAACACAAAGAATATCGCGACGTGTTTCATGTTTTAACAACCGTCTCTACACACTCTGTGGACTTCGAGGAGGCGGGCCGGCCCGGAGCGACTGGTGGTTCATCACCACCACCATCATCACCACCGCCCGCCACGAGCACCGCTCACCACCACACTGACCTCCTGCCGCCGCGCTCCTCGGTGCGGCCTCGGCTCCTGGCCGGAGCTGGTCTCCGTGCGTCCGTCCTCACCGCGGCCAGCGAGAGAGGCAGCGGGCGTGCCGCCCGCGACACGCTCCTACCGGCCCCGCCACACCGACGGTCGCCGCCGAGATGTGGTGCTGGATGCCAACTGGGACAGAAAACCGTGCGGAAACCCGCGAGGACGAGCACCGGGAGTGCAGGAGGCTCAATGAGATCCTTGGAGGAAGGGAGCCGGCTGACTTCGCCACGGGCAGGCGCTTCCTGTCTGAGTTCAGCGCGGAGGACGACCAGCCGCTTATGCTCGTGGACTTGGCCAGCGACAACAATACCGATGATGGGTGTGGTCAGCCACTAAAGGCGCGCGCCACCCTCTGGCCACTACGTGTCGACGTGTAACAGCGCCGGCAGGGACGGCTGGTTCACTACGATGACGTCGCGGTAAGCTGTGTGGATGAGGTGGATGTGCTGGGGGATTAGCCGCCAGAAGAATGGCTATATTTCTTTTACATGGCGCACAAGGATCTGTGCAGGCCAGGTGGTGAGCGCCGAGGCTGTGCAGTGCGCGCGACCGTTTTCTCTTGGGCCGGCATCGTGCGCCAGGCGCGTGGATGAGTGCAATGCATGCGTGTGGGCGTACCGTGTCTGTGTTATTGTGATATTGTTATGTTAATTTCTATTGCAAATTGCTTGCGGGATACATGACGGTAAAATACTATATGTATTTAATCAAGTCTGTTTTAGCAAGCACTTTGAAGTTAGTTAATCTTCTGAAAATAATAATAATGTAATGCACTATACAAGATATATATATATATTATATATATATTATATATATATAGTATATTACAGTATATAATATAATAAATAAATATATATATATATATATATATATATATATATTTCACTGTACACTATATATATACACTATACACTACATTAATTATATACTATATATACACTATACACTATATTATAATACATCATATAATCAAATAATGTAATGTAGAATGCATAGGCGTCGCCACAACTGGGGACACTAGGGACATAAGTAATTTTCACCCATGTCTAATATAGTCCCATGTTAAAGTACATATGCACTTGTATTACTTGTTCTCACTAATTTGACATATGTCCTTAGTAACTCGGGAGTCGTGGCGACGCCATTGGTAGAATGTAATATTGTAAATGTTAGTATAATCATGCAATGCAATTTTACGTATAGCCGAAACATTGCTGTTGTAATTTTGGCAGCAAGTGTTCTATTAGGCATCGCAGTAACTTGCTGAAGTTTGATTAAAAGGAATGTTTCACCTTTCTGAAAGTTTCCAAATATGCACCCGATGTAGTGCAAAATATGAAGTTAGTGCTGCTGAAAACAATAGAGACATATGTTTCTAAAAACTTAATTAAACTTTATAAAATAAGATTTCGGAAATTTGGGACATTGACACCGTTATTGAGTTTTAGAGAGCTATATATATTTTGATAGGCGCAATCTTTGAAAACAATTGGGTGGGTGACAGGCATTGGGTTTTTACGCCTAAAGAAATCATCGTATTTTTCTCAATTTTTTCAATATACTTCTTACACATATCTTAGAACGCCTTCCGACATAAAACCTCGTCTTAACTGAATATGTTTTTTTAAATCATTGGTGTGTTTTCGTGACGACACAAAAATGAAATCGGAAGCGAATTCAAGGGTGATGTCATCCCTTCAGCGACCATAGGCTCGGCGAACACTATGCCATCACTGCCTAGCGACCAATAGTATGACACCACGTAAAACAGAAGCGGCGGCCGCAGCATGTGTAGCACACGAAGCAACTGCTCGCTGGCGCAGAAATAAAATACAGCTCTGTGAAGTCACCCACTTTATGTGTTTGTTTAATTATTTTCCCTTTCTGATGACCACGGGTGACCTCA
This sequence comes from Semibalanus balanoides, assembly GCA_014673585.1. Classification (NCBI taxonomy): domain Eukaryota; kingdom Metazoa; phylum Arthropoda; class Thecostraca; order Balanomorpha; family Balanidae; genus Semibalanus; species Semibalanus balanoides. Next base: position 30,364 of record VOPJ01000143.1, read on the forward strand.
ATATTGACCTGAGCCAAATAATGTCGAAGTAACTTCGAATGGTCTCCTGGAGAGCTTTCGAACACTGTTTTCTGCGTCTTACTAGCCTTTTTAGTTTTTGAGTTAAAGGGGGACCCCACTGGGATTTAACACGCTGATCATGCCGGCTAGCATACGTTGTGTGCACCTCACGTCACGACCAATCAGAGGCTGGTACTTGCCCTGGACCCTCTTTTGTAATGCTGAGGGTGCCGGAGTGAGACCCCATGGGTGGACTATCGTTCAAACAAGTCGGACCAGTGACGTCAGCTGTGCCACACCGCACCATCTAACCTCGGCAAAGTTTGCAGACGAGACAACTTATCGCCGCGAAATCTGCTACCTCCAAATGGCCTCAGGCGACGAGACTCCGCCATGTTAATGGCTCTCTGTGGACTGTGGTCCCCTGAAATGCAAATAACCGACGGCAAAGTGCGATACATAACGATAAACAAACAGCAAATCCGCCGCGTGGAGGATCAGACTGCAGTCTAACACGGCTACACCTACAGTACCGACTGTGGTCACGCGACATTCCGTGGCGACACTGTCGAAATTTGCCGTCGAAATTTATCATAAACGTCTGGCGCCGATTCAAATAAATTGCATCCAGCGCTGAAAAGCTGAAAAGAAAAACGAAAAAATACTATTCGCTTATGTGTTTGAAAAGTGGGCTCAGTTTTGTCACAATAACAGCTAAAGACGCCTTACTTTTAAGTGTTTGTCAACACTATGTTACCGGCTTATATGTTGCACGGTATCTGTGGTGGGTCTCAACTTTTGGAACATCAGAGCATGGGCGTAGGAGCCGGGGGGGCAGGGAGGCACCTGCCCCCCCCCAACATTTTCGGATTTTAACATTACGCCTATGGACGTTGCATGGAAAGAATCGACTTCAAAATGTCGTTTGCCCCCCCCCCCCCAACTTCTAATGAGTTCCTACGCCCCTGCATCAGAGTGGATTCTCAGGGTAAACACGGGTCGGAATTGTACAGTGTCTTCGTTCGAGTTCGATATTAAACACGTTGCTGGCAACTCACGTCAAATAATTTCCAGACTGCATGGGTTTGGCATGGATTTTCAAAAGCAACAGAACAGATGGCTCAGATTCGAACAAAATGTGTTAGTATATTTTACATCATTTTCGTCGAAAACTGGACACGACTGGCACCACTCCGCATCAAGAAATGCAGAAAACTCTATTTTTCCCCCCACATTTTTGCTGTCGAATGCTGTCAGGTTTCGTTTCCTTTTCTGACAGGTGCCAATCCAGTTTCATCTATTGTTACATCTAATATAATTGCGAGTTTAGTTTTACATCTTACCAACAGCGAATCCTGTGTCATGCTTTGTGAATGGCATCCAATACTAACACCGCTGGGCTCCGAACTATTTCTCTTGGTGTCCTGAACGCCTGAAGCGATGGTGTAACCATTTGGCAATTGGCGGCGTATGAGGTGTAGCGGCAATAAATCGATCTCAGTTAGTGGCGAACACGAAACGTTAGAGTGCCGGAAGCTGTTGCAGTGACAGATAATCGTGGGATGCAGTATATCGTTTCGACTCTTCGGAAGCACTTAACCTCCACGGCCAGTGGTAGCGGTAGTTATTTTTCAGGAGCACCCGTTATTCGAGAAGCACGGTTTCAACACGAACGCTGTAATGTGGTAAATTACAAAGTTTTACCAAATTGATTGCAAATGCGTGATTGGCTGGTTAGCGCTCCAAAGGCAGCAGTGTGTATGTTTTTGTCGAGGCTGTTGCTTGTGTGATGACACTGACAGCTAGAAAAAGGTGCTTTTGAAATAGTATGAAGTTTAAAGGGAATGCGCCAACCCACATCAGTCATGTGGAGTTGTTGACACTGGTCTATAGAACATATTTATTAAATGTATATCTTACTTCATGTCTCCCAGATTCACTCTAGTTGCTGAAATATTCAGAATTCGCCAAGATCAGTATGGCATCCCAAAATTATCGGTATTCGCCAGAGAGGCTTTCCTACTAGAAACATTGATATATACATTACAACGCTAGCATATATCGTTAGCGCTGGCCAATAGAAAACAGCTCGTGCGCCTGATAACAGCTACCGAACAGAGCCTCGATAACTATTTTACATTGTTCGTATGGGGTTTATTGTCTTAAATGCACCGTTCTAGATAACATTTGCTTTACTCTGTTTATAGCTGCGAATGGCGATCGTTTATGGATATCGAAGCAAAACAATATGCAAAATAGAATATAAGTACAAATTCAACAAAAGAGGCTCCAGACGTGAACTTCATCGTATCCAATAATCAAACCGATAGCTTTTTAACGTAATACAAATATATTTGACATTCCAAAAGAGTAGGCACACTATCTTTAAAAACTTGGCTATCGCACTACATGCTTTAAATTCGGGCAGTGGCTGCAATAATACAAACCGCTTGTACAGTCTTTTGTCTCGTGTTGATTATAGTATATAGTATAGTATATATATATATATATATATATATATATATATATATATATATATATATATATATATAGTATATAGATTATACTACATATAGTACAGCAAATACAGGCGGTTGAGCGCAAACTACGACAAGGCTGTCACCCGAATTATTTGCTGTTGTTATTTTTCTTTATTGAGCCGCTGTGCCGGCTGCTGAAGGTGTAAATTCGCACTGACAAGCGCGTAAATAACTTCACGGTTAATAGTAAGGTGATACAATATATTGAGACATGTCGCCGACACTTGGCCGTTATTGGATGTCTTCACTGAGTCGTTTAAGGCGGCCTAGGGCTAGCAGCACAGGCGACGTTTTCGCAAAATCAGCGGGTGGTCTCCACATATGCACATTGCACAAGAGTAGTCTTGTGAATTGGCAAAACTGGTGCAAAGCAAAACTGGCAAAACATAAAAAGGCAAAACTTGTGAATTGGCAAAAAAAAGGCAAAAAGGTGTTTTTCTACATTTATTTTTTTTATTTTTTGTTGAAGTGCCAATCTCCATGATTATTGAATAAACTACCGGTCTGACTCTGGACAAGCTAAAACTTAATTTACAAAACGTGCAAAGGCAAAGCGTATTACCTAAGGTCTTGACTGGGAATAGTCTAAGGTGGACTTCCTAGATGTTTAAATTGATGACACCAATGATGATAGATGGGTTCAATTTCAGAAAATGATTGATGTTCAGGGAGGAAATTAAATTCAAGGCTCAACCCGTGCGGCGCTGGGGGGTGGATTTTACCCCACCTCCCTCCCGGGTTTTCTCAGTTACTTGAACACGATGATAGATAGAGACAACATTGAAAGTACCTTATGCTGCAACAATTCGACGGCTTCTCACGAGATTGCATTGAAAATGATGCTGTGCTTTCGGAGATAATGCATTTTTTTGTTGAAAAACGATAAATGTTTGCAAAATCCTAGTAAACCGAATAAAAAAGCAAAGTGTAAATAAAAAGATGAAAATAGAGGAAATGGCATTGTTTTTCAAATGGTTCTCCTGGATTTTAGAAATGTTTGGTTTTTGACTGTTATAAATTATAATCATAAAAAATGATCTTCCAAATATTTTCGTTTTCTCAAGATATTTGAAACCAAAATGTGAGAAAACTGTTTGGACGATACCTAAACCAAATTAAGAAGCAAAACTGCTTTTGGCAGACTAACAGTTCTCTAAGTATATGTAACTATGACAACATTTTGTGAAATTACGTTTTTGTTTTGCTTTGTAGGGACATTTTGGACCCAACACCGTGCAGGGACGTAGCCAAGCGGGCGGCTACGGGGGCCATGCCCCCCCCTGAGCGAAATAAATTCACACTAGATAGAATGAGATTCTCTTAAAACCGACTAGATAGAAATGAGAGTTCTCTTAAAACCTATGCACCCCCCCCCCCACTCCCCCGGTCAGCACTATATGGCTGAGAGGAAGCAAAATGTGATTTATGTTGACACTAGAATAGAACGAGATTCTTTGAAAAAACCAGATCATCCCCCCCCCCCCCCGGTCAGCAGCATATGTTTGGAGTAGCAAAATGGTGAATTTTTCCCTGACGTCCCCCCCCCCTGAGCATAAATCCTGGCTATCGTGCCTGACACTGTGTCGCGTGGCCATAGCTCTAACACTGCCCTCCCCCCATATAAACCAAACACCAAAATCGCTCCAATCGCCCCTATTACCCGGTAAATAAAGTCCTTCGTGAAAACGGCTAATAGCAATTATGCGACTGCAAGTGCTCGGAAAAGTTGGGAGTCGGCAGAGTTTGTAGTTTAGACAGACAAGACAAGTTAAGACCCAGGTGAACTCAACATCAATGACTCCTGATTGCACGTCATGTCGTTACATGACACCAGCTACATGGCTACTCTGTAAAACTGGTGATGCAATTTTACAATTTTACACAATTTTGAATGGCACCCTGTTTTTTGTTTTGCAAAGAAATTAGCAGCTGTTGATGTTGATGTTGATGAGCAAAGTGCTGTTGATACATCATGGCAAGGGTAACTTCAGAATACTTTGCCAACTGCAGTGGCACGTTTTGGCTTGGATTATATACTAAACTGTCCAACTTCACTACTTCAAACCCACATTGTCGTCAATATCCCCGTTTGCAGTCGTCGTCAGTTTCCCTTCTCTAATAAAACCGACCCTCGCAGCACTTAACTTGATTACAAATATATTGAACACCTTAAAGGGACTGTCCCACCTTCAAAAAATGTGTAAAATGTACGTCGTTTGTGGTGCAAAATATAAAGGATGCTGCTGACACGATTATGACATTGTTTCTCCGAACAGTGCTCAATTTCATAAAAAAACAGTTTTAATAATTTTGGCTGATGACGTCATATGAAGGAATTTTTGGGAAAAAAGAAAACCTTCACGCTGTTATAAGTAGGACTAGTGTATGGCTATGTATGGCCAAGGGTAAACAAGAGTCACGACTGTAATTCAACATTTTAGCCAAGAGAGACTAACGACATCGGCTCACGGCCACCATTCAAATACATATGTTTAAGGTGGGACAGTCCCTTTAACACTAAACTTGGACTAGGGTCGGCAACACCAACAAACATGCGTTTCGCGACGAATCGATGCATTTGGTAGCGGCGTCTCCTTGACCTTGAGGAATAACAGAACACACTTTTAAGATTTCACAATGTTTTGAAAGGTGTCCGACCTGTCCCGAATTTGGTTCCAACTACACAGACCTTCAAACCACAACGATGTGGCCACGAAAAACTTGCACGGGGCACGCCACATGTTCGTGACACAGCGGTCTCCCTCCATGATTATATCAGTGTGTTTTGCCTTCAGTTGGCATTCCGTGAATGGCCTGACAGAAACTTAACTGCCCAGGGCACTACAAGCGATTTGCGTGCGTAGTCTGCTCCGCAAGTATGACACAAATAAGCAGGATCAGTGGAAAGTAAGCCAAGAATGTCTTACCCATGTAACAGGTGAGCGTGCAGCACGCATGCCGCGCCGGGAAGGTCATGAGTGTTTCAACATGCCCTCTGGGGGTCTCTGAGAACTAAGACCATTAGAGCGGCAGGTTGTGGACTGCTGTACCAGATGGCATGACTTGGGGCATGCTGCAGGCATGCTGCAGGCATGCTGCTTCTGATTTGCCCTTCGTCATGCGGCCGAACACTTTTTGAAAGAGGATATCGCTTTCGCAATTGAAATGGTGTCTTGTTTAGTTACCGTTCGATCTCGAATTTAACTCTTGATTTGATATTGAACAAGCAAAAATTCATCAAGAATTATAGAAACCGATTTATAATGACAAGCCGCCAGACATGTCAAGAAATGATGATCTGAGAGAATTAGTCCCCTTATTGTAGTGGACCGCTCTTTAGCCGCAATACCGCAATACAATACAATTCTGTGGTGCAAAACAGTCATTCCGTTCCGAGCTATTCCTGTTTATATCACTCCTGTTTACGCCAGCACCGACAATGATAGTNACTTGGACAAGGACGGCGACGTATTTAGTGCATGCGATTTGCTTCATTAACAAATCAGGGACGTTGTCACACTTCTTGGAGTACTTACTTTATATCTGGACCTATGACTTGCTTACAAATAACATTGAAACCAGAAATGGTGATAGATCATAATATTCGTCACCATATATTAGTGCATATTTATTTATTACACGTATTTTATTATTATACAAAGTGATTAGTTCACTTCTAAATTTCAACACGATCAACTTGAAACCAAACATTTGTTACAGAAAAATGCAGATAGATAATTCAATGTGAATATTTCACTTAATGCACGCTATTGTTTTTATGTAGTTTGTCCCAGAGAAACGGCGTTTACTTTTCACATATTCATTCAGCTGATCGTTCCTAAAACTGTGCATCAAGGGTATTACCATAGTAAAACTATTGAATATGTTACTTATTATTGGGACACAGTCAATGTGCAAGCATATCTACTATTGCAAGATCTTAAAGGGAATACTTCACCTTTAACATGGAGTTTTGAAATGAGATAGCAAATTTGTATAACAGATTGAAACTGCAATACGAAATGTATTTGCTGCCCTCAAATAATATTTCAATCAACAGAACTGCAATATTAGATTTGGCTAAATCATGTCTGATCTAGATTTAACTAAGCTTCGTAAACATGTTTCTTACATGCCGGGGTATGCTTTAAGTATAGCACGAGCCGGGCAGGAAAATGTCGGGCCAGAAATTGTCCGACCCGAATTCCCATGTTATTTGATAGGTCGGGCAGGAAACAAAAGTTTCTTGCCCGGCTTTTCTGCCCTGCCTAAACTTAATAAGTTACTACTAAAATTACTTAATAATGAAGAGGCTCGTGCACAGACCACTATATATATATAGTGTCTCCGGGCTCTCCGATATATATATATATATATATAGTGGTCTGTGGCTCGTGCTATACTTAAAGCATATTCCGGCATGTAGGCAAAATCTTACTGATCTTAGCCTGACGAAATTATCTGGAAACTCAGTTTGCAAAAGTTAGCTCTGGTTTTCGTGCTTCGCACTCGGATCTCCGCTAATTTTGCAAACCTCGTTTCCAGATAATTTCGTCGGCCCGGTCAGTAATATATATTCTCTAAGATTCAGGTCATGACAATATAACGCTGCCAATAGCCATCGCGCTATCAAATATACATCACTTTTCACATACAATTACGGTAATATTGTACTGTGTCCATAGAACGTCATGACGTTATATATCATAACAAATATAACATAAATAAAGTCAATACAACGTCCGTAAAACGACGTTTTGCTGTTTCATCGGAATCAGTTCGTATTGATACAAACTGATATACCGTGGGATCTAGTCACCTGTCTATCATGTATAGTCCGGGTACCGGTATTGATATTACACCAGTTATTTTGTACGCAGTCAGTTCCGTGAGGAACATGATCTAATGCTTCAACTAAGACTGGAGCTCTCTGTTCCAAGCTCCTTGTCGGCGGACCCTGACCAGCACAAGGTAAACTATTCGTGTACATCGTATGCAACAAAGTACACCAAAGCTGATTTTCCGCATTTTAAGGATTCTATAGGTGGAATATATTATTTTGTAGGTAAATATCTAAAGCCCATATAAAGTTAATTATATGCGGTAACACAAACTATGAAATGAATTTAATGTCTATGGAAGGAATTTTATTTTGTAGATAAATATCTAAGATCCATATAAAGTTCATTATATGCAGTAACCCAAGCTATGGAATGCATTTAATGTCATATGAACAATAGTTCAGCTATACAAAGGCAAGGTTGGCAAAGTGCCATGTAATAACAGGTGTAGGTACTGTGTAGTTGTGACAACACGGCTAATTTCAGATGAAGTTCATCGCTCCTCTCCTGCTGGCGTATATGGTAAGTGAATATTATACAAATATTATATACATCGTTGTTATGGATCGACTCGATTTTAAAAGCCTCATCAATAAAGCAAATGCATACAAAATACTAACACATTTTAAATGAGAATTAAGGCATCTGTTCAATCAGAACGTGGCATATGTGCATGTTCATTCGTAGCATAGCTGGAATTAGACACTATTTTAAATAACATTTCATTAAAACGGAATATCATCTGTTCATAATCGAACGGAGTCAATGGACATCGGCAGGGGCATTCAATATCGACAATACATTATGTTGCGTTGCAATTTTGCCGTCAACGAAACTGAATGACGCTTGCCAAGTCAACTAAAACTTGCCTATCTCTAATGAACGCTGTCAGCTCCATTGCATTATATCGAAACCAGTGACCAGTGTTGACACGTGCACTCCAGATTTTGCATGCCCTTTGCCGCGGGAAGTGTGTTAGACGCAATGATAAGATGCCATAATATGTCAACAGTATGTCATGCTGTCGTTTTAAATGAGAAATGCCGAATTGAGCTGAACAGATGCCGCCTCGCATTAAAATAAGGTGTAGTCATGGCGAATAGTGAATGTTTATGGTGAAATGGCAAGAAGTGATGCCCTCTATGTTTCAGTGATGCCCTCTATGCCCTCCTTAGTGTTTAAAATGGTTTTGCCCATTGGTCAAATTCGACTGCAAAAAGGTGTATAAATCGGCATTCCATTACAACTCGTCATTGAGCAGAACTTTCTATAATCTCCAAAACAGATCGGCATTGGGTGAAATTAATCGCAGTGACAGTTATGCAGACCGACGAGCAGATATTTGTATCGCCCATCTATTTCGGTCAACGCACAAAAGCTATACTCGTATAAAGGCAAAGTGACGCAAATTTTCGACCATAGTCGAAATCATGGTGAATTATCAAACAGTTTTGCGGAATAAGTAATCTAGTGACAACTGTTCAAATAGTTTTGCTCACCTGTTAAATTCGGGCGCCAGCAGCCGATCTGTTTTGTCGAATGATGATTGTTGAAATTGCCGTTCAAACAGTTATGCTGAATGGTCAAATGCGAGTGCAAAAAGGAGTAATATTGTGCAGAATTATACCACGCCTGTGTATGTCTGTCTGTCCACCTGACACAGACATGTGTGTGTGCCGTGTTCTGCAGGCGGCTCTGGTGGCCGGCCATGGCCGGCTGATGGACCCCCCGTGTCGCGCCTCCATGTGGAGGGTCGGCTGGGACACGCTCCCTGACTGTCTCTGTCTCTCTGTCGTCAGCTGACCGCAGTCAGTGGCCATGGCCGGCTGATGGACCCCCCGTGTCGCGCCTCCATGTGGAGGGTCGGCTACAGCACGCCTGTGTATGTCTGTCTGTCCACCTGACACAGACATGTGTTGCCGTGTTCTGCAGGCGGCTCTGGTGGCCGGACATGGCCGGCTGATGGACCCCCCGTGTCGCGCCTCCATGTGGAGAGTCGGCTACAGCACGCCAGCAGACTACAACGACAACCAGCTCTTCTGCGGCGGCAAGAGCGTAAGCTTTTATACCAACACGATATCTGTAACGCTTGGAATCTGCACCAATATGGGTGCAATCGGGTGCAATCGGCTAAATATGCCTAGAATGTCGTTTTTTTCGTTTATTACCAAGTGGACGTAAGATCTAGAGGGAACACGAGACCGAGTCTCTACAACCAAAGTCTGCTGAGCGCGCTGGTCTTCGACTGCGTCAGTGAGAACAGGTTTATGAACTGGGAGCGCGGCAGCTTCATCAACTACTGCAGCTACCCCTTCGACCGACGTTTGAAGCTGGGTCTGTCCACCGGCTGCGGTCGGGCCAGCCGCGTAGCGTACGATATGACGCTTGGTCAGGTGTTTCGTGCCCTCGCCTGGACTGCTGTTTCGTGCCCTCGCCTGGACTGGTGTTTCGTGTCCACGCTTGGACTGCTGTTTCGTGCCCTCGCTTGGACTGGTGTTTCGTGCCCTCGCCTGGATTGCTGTTTCGTGCCCTCGCTTGGACTGGTGTTTCGTGTCCACGCTTGGGCTGGTGTTTCGTGCCCTCGCTTGGACTGGTGTTTGTGCCTCCCCTGGAACTTGCTTGTTTCGTGCCTACCTGCCTGGGCTGGTGTTTCGTTGGTCCAGCGCTTGGGACTGGCTGTTTCGTGCCCCGCTTGGACTGGTTGTTTCGTGCCTCGGCGGCTGGATTGCTGTTTCGTGCTCGCTTGGGACTGGTGTTGTCGTGTCCCACGTCTTGGGCTGGTGTTTGCGTGCCCTCGTGGACTGGTGTTGTCGTGCCCTCGCTTGGACTGGTTGTTCTGCCTCGGCTGGGCTGTGGTGTTTCGTGTCCACGGCTGTGGGCTGGTGTTTCGTGCCCTCGCTTGGACTGGTGTTTCGTGCCCTCGCTTGGACTGGTGTTTCGTGCCCTCGCTTGGGCTGGTGTTTCGTGTCCACGCTTGGGCTGGTGTTTCGTGTCCACGCTGGCTGTGAGGACCGGTCCGGTTCGAGTCTGAGGGACTGTACGGCACTGAGCTGTGGGAGCTGCGAGTGGACCTGACTGCGCCTACAACTCGCTGCAGCGGTCGACACAGCCACCCAGCGCGTCTGTTGGCTGGCCGCATCGACGACAGCGCCAGCGGCGTCCTCGGCGTCGAGGCGTCGAGGGAAAGCAGCAGGTGCTGACGATTCGGTTAACCAATTGAAGCCTGCGTGGCCGGATTGGGTGCTCGATGGAGCCGATTGGAGCCTGCGTGGCCGGGCTGGGTGCTCAATGGAGCCGATTGGAGCCGCGTGGAGAGGACCTGGTAACAGATGCGTGGGTGTCGATAGGACGCCCCCGGCCTGATCCTTGGTTGGGATTGGATGCCTTCTGCGTGGCCCGAGGGGCTGGGTGCCTCGCCTGGGGCCGAATTGGAGCTCCTGCGTGGGGCCGGGCTTGGTTACTCGATGGAGGCCGTGATCGGAAGGCCTGCGTGGCCGGCTGGGGTGCTCGTGGAGCCGATTGGGAGCCTGCGTGGTCCAGGCTGGGTGCTCGATGGAGCCGATTTGGAGCTGCGGTGGCCGCTGGGTTGCTCGATTGGGAGGCCCGATTGAGCCTGCGTGGCCGGGCTGGGTGCTCGATGGAGCCGAGATGTGGAGGGAGGGGGTGGGGCGCGGGGGGGGAGCTGCGGTAGGCACGGCTGGGTGGCTCGATGGCCGGATTGGAGCCTGCGTGGCCGGGCTTTTGGAGGGGTACTCCGGATGGAGCCGTGATTGGAGCTGCGTTGACCGGATACTGGGTGCTCGATGGGGCCGATTGGCAGCCTGCCGTGGCCAGGGCTGGGTTTTGCTCGATGGAGGGCCTGAATTGGAAGGCCATGGGCGTGGTCACGGTATGGGTGCCGATGGAGCCGATTGGAGCCTGCGTGGCCGGGCTGGGTGCTCGATGCCTCGGAGGACGAGGTTGTCACCGTTATGCGGCGTGAGAACCGTGACGTCCGTGACGACGATCGGGAGGACGAGTCTTGAGGTGGGTGGTGCGAGACTGCTAAGGAAGAGAAGTTACCGGCTCAGGCTCTAGAAGGAGAGATGCTCTCAGTTGTGACCGTTCCGACACAGCGTCACCGAGACTCGGAGAGCCTGGAGACTCGAGTGGAGGGACCGGTACAGCACTGCCGGGGCGCGCAAATACATACTTTGGGAACAGAGAAGCGCTGAATATTTATATGCGTGTCTATATCTGTTCGATGTGTGTAAGTTATGTCTGAGTTCGAGATGAAGGTACTGTTCTGAGCATCTTAAACTGCACTTGTTCTACCAGACTGACAACAAACTAAGCTATGTCAAAAGCTTCCTAAAAAGATCCTAGCGAGCTGCATCTACAAATATCACTCTCCAAAGTCCACGTTGAGGCAGTACCGTACAATCAGACGTAAATACACTTTAATGAATCCTGAAGAGTGAGCGTACTTTGATCTGACTTGTGATGCATCAGGTCTGTATTTTCCCAGCACCAGTATGACAGTCAGGGAGGCAAGTGCGGCATCTGCGGAGATGCTTTCGACGAGCCGCAGCCACGCACCCACGAGATGGGAGGAACCTACTACAAAGGCATCCTCGTCCAAAACTACGCCGTCGGACAGGTAACATGAGCCGTGGGGCGCTCCAAGCAGAACATCCTACAGACGAAAATAAAAGTTAGCATAAAGACATGTGGTCAGAGCATAAAACAAACTTTAGGTCAGGTTCCTACTTTACTTGTTTCATTCATGCACTACATGGCTGATGGTCACTTGTTTACTTTTTTGGTGAATAAAAACCGGGTGCCGAGCACTAATTGGAAAATAAATGTTTTAAGTTGTGACTTGTGGTAAACTTTCAACACTGTTCTAAGTGTCAGTACTTGGCAACCCTGTATGTTTTAATTGCCGGAGATGCTTGTATTGAAAATTTACTCATATATTTATCGCAAAAATGTGTGATGCGTGTCGTTGACGAGTCCCGCCCTCCGGTCCCGCGCATCACCTCACAGGAGATCCAGACTACGGTTCAAATCACCGCCAACCACATGGGCTTCTTCCAGTTTAAGATGTGTCCCGTCTCCGGAGACGTTGAAGCTACACAGGACTGCCTGGATCAGTAAGACAATCCAGCTACGATGTCTTAAAAGCTTCTTTGATAACCTTTGTGAATGCATGTATTAGGTACATGTGATATCTTCAACAAACTAAGGAATTATCCAGACGGAATGAGTGAGAACGCGAAGCGTTCGAACGAACGTAGCCTTACAGATGGGCTAAGACCCGTCTTCATCTAACATGCATCTTCAACAAACTGAGGACATCCAGACGGAGTGAGAATGCGAAGCGTTTGAATAAACGTAGTCTTACAGATGAGCTAAAATCTGCCTTCATCTTGCTTGCTTGCATGGGTTTCAGCGATAACTCCCGTTTCACTGTACTGGTAATGCAAAAGTATACTCCGATAATCTTGTCGTTAATTAACACATGGTATAGGTTACTTGCAAATATTTAACACAGCTAAAGAAACTATTACCACTCACCATCCATAAATAAGCAAAAATAAATACCGTCTGCAGGATAAGCACGTGCGTTGACTTCGAATTCATCTCCGCAAAGATCTTGAGAGAATCAGAAACAAACAAAAATGAGAGCCACAGAAAGGTGCAGGTAAGCAATCATTTACGATTGCAGCAAATAACAATACTTATCAGTTTCCGGACACAAATGCAATAACTTTCGCTACGTCTGTTTCATGCCATGCTTGCTTTACTAGTCCTAACCAATTCATCATTGTGGGCAGTAAAATAGGTTTGCCCGGCTATAGTACCTACTGAACTAATGTGTCCCTGCCTGCCCATCTACTCCTCACTATCACCATAAACATGTCATTCTTACAATATATCACCAAAACAATGTGGCATCCTCGTAACTACGTAACTCTAGTACCTAACAGAGCTACTACGCCACTCTAACACTGTACCACTGTCCTGTCACTATCCCACTGTATCACTGTCGCACTGCATCACTGTCGCATTATATCACTGTCGCGCTGTATCACTGTCGCACTGTATCACTGTCGCGCTGTATCCCTGTCGCATTATATCACAGTCGTACTGTATCACTGTCGTACTGTATCACTGTCGTACTGTAACACTCCCGTACTGTATCACTGTCGTACTCGTACACTCCCGTACCTGTATCACTGTCGTACTGTATCACTGTTCGCATTATAATCACTGTGTACCTGTATCACTGTCGTAACTGTATCACTGTCGCACTGTATCACTGGTCGCTGTATCACTGGTCGCACTGTATCACTGTCGCATGCATCACTGTCGCTCTGTTATCACGGTCGCACTGTATCACTGTCGTACTGGCATTTTTGTAGCTGTCGCTTCAGGCACATTCTGAAGGTGGCGGGAACCAACCGACTGATTACTACATCACGGACGAGGTGCGCGACTTCGTCGTTAACCTTCAGCTGCCGGAGGACTTCGAGTGTGAGCACTGCGTCTTCCAGGTAAGAACCTCTCTTCGAGTGTAAGCAGGGCTGATTTTTTTCCATGACGTTCCTGGAGAGTAAAAATTAATAGATATAGAGTAAAGGTTTCTTGTTAGGAAAAGGCAGATTTTAATTTGTATTATTTTACTTGGAAAGTAAAAAACTCCGATTTGTAATAGATATTAAATCCTTTTGAGGAAAATGTCATTTACTTTCACTACCATGCTGGTAAGATCAGGTGAAAGAGTAACTGTATTTAAACAATTGAGTGAAACATATATTTTCCGTTTCGCTTGTAGTGATTATGTGTCCGCCGATCCTCTACAATTAATAGCCATTGAATGCAAAGATAACCAAATTAACAGTTCGCCGATGCGCTTTTACGGCGGCCTAGTTGGTGGTTGCGACCGTAAATTTGTGAATGTTGCTTAATTTATTTTCAATGTTAGGAGTTTTGTATAGTTTTGCCTTTGGCTGTATATAACACTATGCTTTATATAATTATGAAAATTAATCATATTTTCCCAACAAATTAACAAAGAATAAACAAATGGTAATAACATCAGAAGAGTCATCGATGCGCTTGGACGGCGACCTATTAAGCCGGCCGCACACTGCGCCATTCGGTTGCGATATCGCCGCGACTCCCCCAGCGACACGACCAAAACACAAACACTGCCAAACATTTTGTGTTTCCTAATGCAACTAACTTAGTTGGGAGTTGCGGTACGACACCCAGATGACACAATTTTGAGGAGTGCAGTGGTCCAATCCCTGGGATGTGTCCGCGACAAGAATCGCGGCTAATGGCCTATTGTGTGCGGGCTGGCTTAAAGGAAAACACTAGCCGTTTTCCAACGGTGGCTTATTTTGCGCGAGATGTTTTAAAACATTTTAAAATGGTTTTAAAATGTTTCATGGTAGCCGTCTTCAACGATGGGCTATTTGCGAGGAAATATTTTTACACCTCGACCGTAATGGGACCGTAGGGCGAGGTTTATAAAATTTGGTTCGCCAATTAAGTCCATCGTGAAAGCGGCTAACTACTAAAACATTTTAAAATGTTTTTAAACATTTCGCGCTAAATAAACCCATCGTGGAAAACGGCTAACGCCACCTTAACATTAGATTTGAGTTGGAGATAGCCATTTTGCGTGCCTGGCAATTGACATAGTATGGTCTAGTTAAAACAACCCACTGAAGGTTGAATCACAGAGAAATTCGAGAAAATTCGAGCAGAAAATTTGATTGAGAAATTCGAGTTTGGTTCCCGCAGTGTATTTTAACGGGGACCCCTGATCCGATGTCGTCGTCTCTCTTTACTAAATGGTTGAATTACAGTAGACTTGTTTTACTTTTGGCCAAGACATAGCCATACCACTAGTCATTATTTATGGGGCAGCGTGAAGGTTTTCTTTTATTTCCCAAAAATTCCTTCATATGACGTCATCAGCCCCAATATAAACGTAACTTTTTATGGCAATTGAGCAATGTTTGTGAGAAACAAATGTTATATCGTAGTTCGGCAGCATTACTTCATATTAAGCACCACAAGCGGCGTACATTTGAAAACTTTTGGGAAGGTGGCAGTGTCCCTTTAAGTGTCGGTTATTTGTTTCATTGATCAATCAGGGACGTTGTCACGCTTCTTGGCGCACTTACTACAGTTCTGGCCCTATGAATTGTTTACAAACAGGACGTAGAGGAGGACGGCGTTATCAGTGACCTTCGTGAAGCACACTAGGTACTTGCTTTTATTTTTCCAAACTTACAACTTAGAAAAGGCAATAGTTTTATTTTATTTTTAATCTAAATAACATCATTGTTATTCCATGACGGAAGCCTAAGAAATTGTCGTTGAAAAAATTACGAGTTGAATATTTCCCTTCAAAAGCAGCTTGTCTTGGCTTCCAATGTTTCAGGTAGTTAAAGGGACACTGCCACCTTCCCAGGGGCGGATCAGAAAATCTCAAGGGGGGGGGGGTCTAAGTTTACAGTGGTGCCCCTACCTATACACCAAATCTGAAAACTCACGGATTTGTCCACTATATTTTGATGGTGGCCCCTATTTTATCATTTTTAATAATGAAAATATCTGACAATTTATCAAAACGTTGCCTATTCTATCCTATGCATTTGCAATATCGTCGTACCCTTTCTATCATTTGAAGTGCCGCGAATGGTAGGAAACTATTTAATTTGCACAGTCAAGGGCGGCCATGGGTGTTATTTTTTATACGCCAGGGTCCTACAAATAATTGCATAATTTAACATTAGGCTTATGGCGTTGCATGGTAAGAATGACATTCATATCTGTACAAATAGCACTGTTACCTTATTTTGCAGAAAATGACGCTTCTGAGGGCAGCCCCAGATGGCTGATGAAGAATTTACCAAAGGGAAGACGATGTTCGTGACCAGGGGGGGGGGGAGTTGGTAGCCGTTTTTTTACGAGCAGTAAACATTATG
>VOPJ01000145.1:0-53255 GCA_014673585.1 Semibalanus balanoides
TGCGTCACTCAAATCATTACATGAAATATACATGTTTTAACTTCATGTAGGTATACTTCACAGCATGACGGCAGTTGTCAGTGCATGCTAGAAAGCGTGAGTTAGCAACATACACAGTGTGTGTTCTTCCCTGACTTTTGGCCGTCATTTTTTTTTTCTTTTTTAGCCGCCACCCAAGAGCAGGTGACCAGGAGTGCCCCCTCCCTATCTCAGCGACTCACAAAACCATAAGTTAACACCAGAGAACATAAAAGAGAAAGTCGCGGCACTCCCAGCTAAGAAATGGAAACAAAACGTAAATAAGCATATAGGGGAGAAGAGTGCAAAATGTTAGATGTGGTAAAATCATATAAGAGAAGGCAAAAGTAGTCATTGCTGAAGACAGCAAATGTATAGTCATTGCTGAAGACCCCTAATTAGATCCCAATAATTCATGCATTTCCACATTCATACATAGGGTTAGTAAAGGATTTCAAGCAGACATTTGGTGGACTGTTGCCTGGTCATGTTTGCATGCTTTTGTATGCTGGTGCTCCAGGGAGCCAACCTGGCTAAGCAAAGCTTGTTGCCTGCTGTCCATTTAACCAAGAAGTTGCGGCGCCCTAATATCCGTATCGTATCATCATATGCTTCGACTTTCCCCTAAAGCAGACTGCCCGCAACGCAGCAATGTCAAGCGGTACAGTCTAAGTCCCAGGATGCGACATCACATAGGTTACCGAACAGGCCTGTTACTGAGCAGACCAAAATTGCCGTCCACTTAATCGGCTCATGGGTGTCTTGCTCCGAATGTCGTGCGCAAACACAAAAACCAACGTTTTAGCTTAGAAGAATATCGGGTTATGAAAGACGTCTATTTCACGTTCTTTCTCGCCCGCAAGTGTTACCGTCACAGTGAATGAACATGCCATGTGGCCAATTTTAGTCCGGCAGGTGAAACAGCAACCTTTTATGTGGCCATTTAGTCGGCAGGGAAACACGCCACCTTTTTAAAACTTCAGCTAAATAACTCAGTAACTTACGAACCAGAGCAGGGATGTAGGAAGTGTAGGAGCATCACGAAAAGTGGGGGCCCAGTGAAACTTTGATCTCGTCTTAACAGAAACCTAAACCATAGGAAGATATATTTGCAGTTTTGGGCTCTTCTCGTCCTGGCGAACCTTTTGACAGCACATATTTTGTATCATCAAGCAACAAAAAGGTGAAGGGGCCATGTCCCCGTCCCTATTGTTACGCCTATGAACCTAAATCATCGTATAAGAAAGGCTAAGATGGAAAACAGACCATTTGTCGGGGTAGATAAGCCCAAACCAATCCACTATTTCTCGAGTTGATCGCCCGAACTGAAATATCATTTCCTGACGACGCATAATTTTCTCAGCACCGTTTTCCACGGACCCTCACAACACCACCTGCGGCGCCGTGTCTTGATTCACGTTGCAGCTGAATGAGGCGGCCTAAGGTCACGGCCAGCCCGCATTCCGTCTGCCCACGGCGATAGCAGCCCAGGCGGGAGCGGTGGGCCGGTGGGCGGTGGGCGGTGGAGCGGTGGGGCGTGGGCGGTGGGCAGTGTCACCCGGGCGGCTGCTGTCCATGTCAGTAATCACGGTCGACCAGGAAATTGGCTCCCATGAGATTAATTTGCCGCCACCAGATCATGCAGGTACTTACCAATCTCACCAAGTTGTACCGTCGCCGAATTTCGGCGGAGAATATGATCGTGAATTATGCTGTATTTGGTTAAATTGATCACCACAGCAAGCGAAAATGTCTTCGGTGTAAAATAATAAGAGGGGTAACGAATACAAATTCACAACGCTAAAGATGGCAGACTTTCATTCCATTTCTACCACACATAATCTTACCCAAGATATCTCATTCTCAGCTGATGTTCACTGCCTGAAGATGAGTTCGGTGTTGAGTTGATAGAAAGATAACATTAATGGAGCGCCATGTGAGTGATGCACTCAGCAATGAGATTGCAAACTCATATACCATCAGTAAAGCTACTGGGCTGCAATCATGAAGCGTTAATATACGCTCTCAATCGTCTTCCTAGGAGGTGCGCAGTGCGACCCACACTGAGAAACGTAGAAGCTACTGCTTTGCATTTCACATATTATCTTATCTTCAGCCATCGAAAAAATCCTTCTGATATTGGAGTTGTCAAAAAGGAATGATGTGAGATGATGCGATCGATAAAATAATTCGCCCACCAGCATTACCGGGACGAGGCAATGATAGCGAAGTTTTGACTCTCGCGACGAACGCCATAACGGTCTGATAATTATCACGGATTCCACGCCAATTAAGTCGGGACTACGGGCGGAAACGGAAAATGGGCCCGTTCAAAATATATCATTGATTTCTGTCATCAAATCTTTATTGAAGAGCGACCACTTGGCAATGAGTCGTGCATAAAACATGCACCAATATCTTTCTTTTGTCAGCGACTCACTGCAATCTGCGGAGTCTTCTTTTATAATGACTATCTGGCTTTGGAATGCTTCTTGGAATGCATGAAGTATCATAGCTCACAATATGGTGTATTGCTTTTTAGCAGCCATATCACAGGCCACAGGGCTGCCAATATCTTTGAGGACGCGAACATTAGAATGTATGATTGCCTGTAGTCAATCGCCACAGCCAAAGCCATAATTAAATGTGCTCTGGTCTTGCAGGCAATCGTGAAGTGCATTTGTGCATTTTGTGGGCAGCGCAATGACACTTCAAAAATGTAAGGTTACTTTAGTATCACGGTGTAAAATTATGCACTAAGCCGACACTGATTTTAAGCTATCTCAGCGCTCTTGTTTGCTCGCGGGGATACTTTGATGATAATTTGTAACATCCGGAAGCATGTCGCGACCAGTGGTGCATCCGTCATGCCAAGACATTCAATAATTGGATGTTGCAAATAGAATGACCACTGATATGTCTCTCCGACATTGCATGCGAGCATCTCTGGTTGAAATTTAAGTTTACTTTGGCTATAGATCTATCAAGGAAGTGGTCGCGTGGCCGCCAATTGGCTATTTTGGGAAAGGTAATTTTTGTGTCGCGCTGCCCGATTTCTCGGCCCGATGGGACAGGTCATTTGCTGTCCTGTGACGAGTGTGGCTATCCACGAGGTCAGGGAGGGCAAAGCAAGGCGCATAGAACACGACAGGACCGCGTAGGGATACCACGGAGATCTGCATAGGGGTACGGCCCGTGGCCTGGCGGAAAATCGTTTATTTCCTGTACAAGCCGTGTAACTGTAGCAAGTGGTTGGGTTGACTAAAGTCGGTGACTGTGGTTTAGCTCATACCGGATGGATATCCAGGTGATTGTGAGTAACATCGTCGTTGTTGCTCGGTACGAGGCAATGGCAGCTGTGTACCATAAGTTTGAGTGGCGTCACTCGGTAGGCTGTGGTTTTAATGCAGAGTCTTTTGGAGCAGGGGTGATTGGGGCTGTACCAAGGGCCTCGGTAACATGATGATACATCTATGTTCGCAATGTCTGAGATGACTCTGGGTAGTTATGCAGGATGAGCCTGTGGTGGGCGGATGTCTGGTGACTGTAGTACAGCCGTGTGCGATGGTCTGGTGACTGTAGTACAGCCGTGTGCGATGGTTCCGCTTCATCACACCGGCACGGCAGTGTACGATAGTTGGGTGACGCGTCACGCGGTGACTAAGTGACGCCCAGCGGAGGGCTCGTCTGACATTGTGCGGCCTGAAATCCGGCCTGCCGTGGTTGGCCGCCAGCTGCCTCGCTCGGAAGGAGAGCTTCCTCGCTCGGAAGGAGAGCTGGCTCGCTCGGAAGGAGAGCTGCGAGACGGCACGCTTTGTTGCAGGTGACCGAGCACGTGTCACCCATATATCGCGAGCCGGCTCGCCGTCTATGCGGTCGGCGGACACCATTTGACCCCGAGGAACGCGGATATCACACACACACACCCAGACCGAGCGTGCCGTGTGCCGCTCAAAATGCCCCGTATCGGTTCAGTTCGCTGATGAGACGTGTTGCAGTCACTCAGTCCAGGCCGGATTCTGGTTTACAACATTCGCTGACAGATCAGATAACATGCGGTGTGGTGCACCATTCGATGGAACGGGTTGGCTGATGGTTCATCCCGACGTTAGTTCTGAAGATGACTTTTGTTCCTTGGTTAACGATAATTTAGATTTAGTTTATGCTTAATCCATATGGTCTGTTGGAGACACGAATTTAAATGGTTTCCGAACTTTTTTAGTTGGTCGTTTTCCTGGCAAGCACGCAAGGCACTCTACGGTGTCAAGCCTCTCGCTGGTGGTGTATATATATCTGCAAGTGGACGAAGTTTTGTAGTCCGCACCCATTTCGTAGAAGACTTATGCTCTGAAGATTATCGTCTGCTAACTTCAGCGTCTGTCGAAGTGGCGTACCATGTAAAAGTTTACCGCGGGCAATACGTTGACATTTATCTGCTCTGATTTTCATAGTTTTGTTTTGTTTCAAAGTTTCCCTTGTTCCAATGAATTCTCGCCAGTCACAGCAAGAAAAAGACAAGTATCAGATGATTTGAGTAGTATGATATAAAGGATGCTTTGAAACCCGATCGACATATCATTGCACTCCGAAACAATCTTATTTATATACCTCATATATATATATGTATTTCATTATTTTGTATTGAGCGTGATAATCGCTAATATACATTAGAAAAATTATATATCTGATTTATTAACTTGGTGCATAAATATATCATACATATATACATATAATATAATGAGTGGTATAATATGATATTTGAAGCTAATAGTAATTATATAATCAATATAATATATATAAGGTGTTATATAATAACTCTATATATTTATATATATATAAATATAAATATATATATATATATATATATATATATATATATATATAATTGCAGAACAGGGTTGTGCTCGACTCATGAGCCGTGAGTCAAATTTGTCTCAACTCTGACTCAAGTGAGTTGAGTCAGAGTTGAGTCATATATGTTTTCGCATGAGTCAGAGTTAAGTCACCTGAATCAAAGTTGAGTCGACTCATTGTCGCGGGCCAAGTGAGTGATTGGAAGCTGCAGAAATGTCGAGATTTGACAGATTTAACTCTGTACCTATGACATTACATGGAAAGAATAAACTTGAAAAAATCCGACCACACATCACAAATTATTGGTGTTGTTGAGTCAAAAATGAGGACTTAACTTTGAGTGGACTCATTTTCCCTTGAGTCAGATTTGAGTCAGGGGTAAAGTCAAAGTGGGAATGAGTCGTGTCAGAGTCGAGTAGAGTAAACAGTTTTTTCCAGACACTTGAGTCAGATTTGAGTCTGAGTCTTTCAGAAATATAAATGAGTCAGAGTCGAGTCAGTCGAAAAGAAACTGAGTCGAGCACAAACCTGTTGCAGACAGTGATGCAATAAATGACATGTATCACACAAATGTTGCCCGACAAGCAACGAGAGCTGAAGACAAATTGACACATTTGGCTTTACCATACCTTGATCCAATTTCTACCTGTCGGAGAGCTTTGAAGACCCGCTGTTTACCTCGGAGAGCTTTGAAGACCCGCGCTGTTTACGTTTACCCCACGTACACAAAAGACGACTCAGGGTATTGGCATACTACCCCGCCCGCCCGTCCAACCGCACAGGAGAGCTTGTGATGGGGAACCAAAGTTAAGATATCGACAACAATGCTTTCATCTTGTGCCGGTTTCTAGGAAATCCGTGTTTTGGCTTTCGCATTGTGACGGCAACCAGCATAGCATTAGTTATATCATATCCAAACGAGGAAGACAAGAAACACGACACCGACGCTGAAGACCACTCACATGCGCGTTTTTTTTTGCTGCGATTTCAACGGAATACGTCGGTCTATTCCGCTTGGCGTTCCAACGCTAAGCGAGGTGCTGTTTGTTTGTAGCCTGATTGCTGGTCTGGAGTAAGATGCTAAGTAGTGAAGTGGTATCGCTCTCCACTAATCAGCTGTACGCAGATATCCACTTTGCTCGAATCGGTCTCTGCTCTGCAAACGTGACGTAAATAAAGCCATAAGGCAGCGTCAACGGACGTAAGTGTTGCTAGAGTAGGGCCAGAGGAGGTGTTGCGATGATGCTACGTAGTCACAATGGCTGTCTAAATGTCACTTACGGATGGTGCCGGTAGATTTAGAGGCATTTAGAGGCAGAATATATTTGTATGCATGAGTGGCATTAACGATTCAGCTTATGAACGAGCCGAAGGAGAGTTCATAAACTGAATCTGTAATGCCACGCGTGCATAAAGCGATTTAGTGCATGGGCGTTTCGATATTTTTCAAGATTTCAATGCAGGGTCATTGTAACGTTTTCAAGAGATCAATGCAGGGTTATTGACATTAGGCTTCGCAGTTTATTATCACTTATGAGAGTGTACTCCAGTTAATACACGGCTAAAATCAAGCACGTTGTCAATTGGAAAACAGTATTCGGCCATGCATTAAAGAATGATAGGGAATGTATTAAAGGGAGAGTGCCACCTTGCAGACCAATATCGAGTTTTTTGTGTTAATCGGTAGATTACGCGTATCCGATTTCACCTGGAAAGTTTGGTTCCCGAAACTGCCCCCATTAGATCAAAAAATACATTTGGCAACCAGCAAATGATTGGGCAATCTTCTTGAAAAATTGAAGTCGCCTCCGCACTATTTTGAATCACTTCTTTGCGGACTAAAAATTGTCTTTGAATATTGCAAACTCAACATCACCATAATCAGTCAGTGAACTTTAAATTTAAAAAACGTATGGCAGTTATTATATTGTCACAATTTTAGTTTTTTTTTTTTCATTATAAGAAGCAAACCCAAATTGTGGGGGGGGGGGGGGGGGGGGTGGGGGGGGGTGGCCAATTTCGGGTCCAAAAGCTCTGTCTCGACTTTGATCCGAAAAGATTAATGACGTTACCCTCTAACCAGAAGACTTTTCACGTCAAGTTGCGGCGAATTCGGACGGAACTCGGCGGGCCTCGCCTTTGGGGCAGGGGGAGCCGGAAAATATGTGGGGGGCGAGCACGTAAAAGCTGGATAGTTCGCAGCATGTTGGTCGGCCAGGGACCTGCTAGCAAAGTTGTTAATTTTGACGTTTGCCAGCATATAATTAACAGTTTACTGAGGTGTGACAATTTGTGTTTGTAAATATTTATTGGTGGCTGATTTACAAATAATACATGAACAAAGATTCGTTTGCGACATTAAAGTAAAGCTCACGTGGCGGGTGCCTGGCGGCCAACTGCTGCGAACTTATCCGCTTTTAGTCGTGCGCGCCATGGTATCCAGGCTGGTGGTGTTTTTGAAACAGCTGCGCAATTCGGATAGCAGAACAGTCCAAGCAATATGGAAACCGGCCGATCTGAATATATATGTGCTGGCACATGCGAGAAAAATGGTTTTATGGAATCGGAAAAAATAGAAAATGCTTTTGCCGAAACACTGCTTTTAGGGGCAAAGTTTGGCAAGAGCATACATAATCATTAATATCCAGCATTCATGGTTAAGCTACTTTTATAAATTCTCCCAAGGGTGGCACTGGATCGCCTTTAACACTGGACTAGATAATACAGGGGGCGGCGTGAAAATTAAAACCACGTGGTCAATGAGGAGGAAAGACGAGGTCATCGCTATGCGAGCGCAGACACTGGTTTAAGTGGCATGACCGAATAGGTGGTTTTCCCGTTGACCACGTGCTTAATGTTTGAGCCGGTGTATTACTAGAGGATTAATACATTCCGGAAGTGACTAATATAATACAGCTGGGGTGGCGGACGGCCGTCCCGCGGTGGTCGCGGGCTTTGGGATGTGTGGTGGGGGCCAATTTGGGCCGGCGACGGCCCATGGGGGGGGCGGGACCGGGGGCACGGCGCAGTGCGTGGGGGAGAGTTTCCCTGGGTTTGCACGAGGCGGCTTACAAACGGATGTTTTTGGCTGGCAGGAGACGTGAGGTTAGGTGCTAAAGCGTCTTGGATGGCGACGTCTCTGGTGCTTCTGGCGCCCAGGGAGCTGGTTTGGATGCAGTTCCTGGGCTGAAGGGAGACTGGGCGCGCCAAGCTGAGTTGGAGTGGCAAGTTGCCTGTGCTGGGACTGGGCCACAGACTTTGGATGGAGTTGCCTGGGTGCTACTGGCGCAAGGCGCTGTTTGGAGTGGCGAGGTGTCCTGGGTGCTAAGGCTGGGTGCCGCGGAACTGTTGGGTGGGCGAGTTTGCTGGTGCTAGCTGGTGCGGCGCGCGAACTGTTTGGAGTGGCAGTTCCTGGGTGCTACGCTGGGGGGGCGCCCGGAACTGTTGGATGCAGTTTTCTGGTGCGGACTGGCCGGCAACTGTTGGATCAGTGGTCCTGGTGCTACGTGGCCGCAACTGTTGAGTGCAGTGTCCTGGTGCTATGGGGTCAAACTCTAGAGCGCATGTCTCGCGCGGTCGCGGTGTGCGCTGAAGCGACGCGGCGGCGATTGGTGGGACTGGTAGCAGAATGGGCAGTGCGAGGCAGTTTCTGAGATATTAGTCGGCGGTGGTTGGTGGCAGATGGTGAATGTTGCATCACAGTTCCTGAATTTGCCGGGGCGGGTTGGGTGCGAGCTGGGTAAAGTAGTTTGGCATCCACAGTTCTGCGAAGTATTACCGGCGCGCAATAGGGCACACGCTGCCGGGGGTGCAGGTCGGGGCAATACAGTTCGAGGACTGGGCTGCCACGCAGCTGCAGACAGCTTGGCAGGACCCACTCGCAGCGTGTTGTGAGGGTACGGGCCGAAGCCATTCGCAGGACTGGCGTGCACCGAGGCTGGGAGGCCTGAAACAGCTGCAGGACCGACTGGCAGGGGGCCAGTGTTATTATACGGCCGGAAGCCGATGCGAGGGACTGCTGGCACCGGAGCTGCAAACAGCTGGCAGGAGCCAGCGTCGGAGCCGTGTTATATAGCGTCCGTGAACATGTCAGGGACTGGCGTGCCACCGGGAGTGCAAAACAGCTGCGAAGGGGACCAACTCAGGGAGGCCGGTGTTATATAGCGCACCGAAGGCATGGTCAAGCTGGCCTGGCCACCGGAGCTGCAAACCAGGCTGCGAGGGACCACTGGCAGCCGGTGTTATATAGGCGCCGAACCATTCAGAGCGTGGGCTGCGCGACCGGGGAGCGTGAAGACGAGCGTGCAGGGGACCAGGCGTGCAGCGTGTTAGTATACGGCCGAGAACGCAGCTCACGCGGAGCTGTGCTGCTCGACCGACTGCAAGACAGGCTGGGGCAGCACCACTGCAGGCGCGTGGTGTTATATAGCGCCGAGACCAAAACATTACATCACGCATCGAGCAGTAGACTGCCTTTCGCTACAGTGGGTGCGGCATAGGGAGGTAAGTCAGTGAGATTGTAGGAAGGATGAGGGCATTGGTGGTTGGGCTGGAATATGGGTCAGGTTGTAGGTTAGGGTGTCTATAGTGGGGGTAGCTGCACTCTTCGGAGTCTGCAGTAGGGCTCTCTGTACGAGTGAGACGTGGAAATTAAAGAGCCATATTCACGTTCTGCGTGCCCTATGTGTAGCGACATGTTAATGGTCGCGTGTGAGAAACTGTGGGTTGCCATTTGTGGTCGGTGTATATGGCAGGGATAAGTATCAGCATCGTGGGATCTGTGATATAACGTCGTGTGATAGCAAGTAAGGACATGGGTGTCTATATGTGGGCATGTGTTTCGTGTTGCGCAAGAGTTCGCCGCCCTTGTGGGTTTCATCTTGCCTGCTGGCTGTACTCCTCGCAGGGCAACGCAACAGGTAATGTTAATGCTAATGTGAGAGGTGGCACGAGAGGCTAGAGGATGTGAAATGAACGTAAGTGGTAAGCCTATGCAAATTTGTTTTCAAGTTATCCTGCTAGGTACGCGCGAGGCCATGGGCAATAGTATGGTGCTTACGGGCTTATTAGACAAAGTCATGAGGTATGTGTGTGGTTGTAGTAAACGCATGTCCACTTGAATGCAGAAGTGAAGTGTGTTCGGCCATCATTCGAAAGAATGCAGGCACATTTTGTGACGAGCACGTACTCTGCTAGAATGGGGTTTAGTAGATATAGACGAGTCTGTCGTGGGGCGTAAAAGAGCGCAGTTGGATAATGGGAAGCTGGAGGATGACGGGTGAAATCGCTGGTTCCTGGTCCATTTTTTAGACTGGCGCGAAATGGCACGTGAAGATAGATCCTGTTAGTAGATGGATGTTGCGCCGACCGACCGGGGGCGGGTGGTGTGCTAAGGGCATTGTGCGCGTGTGTAGAGAAGTGGAGTGGCCAGTCTCTGATGGCATTGTGGGAAGCGATTTCGTAAGTGAATCTTTCAGGAAGTTGCGAGATATTCTAACGGGACTAGATCATGCACTGTGTCGCTGAGGTGCGCAGGGCAGCCGTCGGCAAGAGAGTCTACGTCGCTCCTGGAGGGAAACGGTGTTGATAGGAGACATGCTGCAGAGCGCTCGGCTGGTGCATTCGTTGAGCTTGAGCAGTCGGAAGTGGCGCCAGATGGGGTAAAGTGAGGCAATAGTGTGTTCAGGGATGTATAGACGGCTTTGAGACTCTAGGCCGAATCTACTGCAGGACATTGAGTCTGAGGCTGGACGCAGTGGGAGAGAGAGAGAGTACCGCCACTGAGACGTGTGGTTGCAGTGGTGCATAGCATTGCGATCGGCATGAAGTATGCGCGTGCTGCAAGACACGCTTCACATGCAGGCAAATAGGGGTAGAATTGTGTATAATCGCATAGTATGAGACGATTATTGGCGGATAGCCGACGCAAGTAATGGTCGCGCCTTGGGCCTGGTGGTGACCGAGGGACCTGTTGTTGTACCAGAAGCAGTTGCATTAATTCGCGCGAAGTCATTAGGCAGGGCCGGGGGCATTTAAGCGACAGGCAGTTTTACCGGACGCAAAGTGAGGATAGGTTGACGCACAGTAGAGACGCAAGATAGGGGCGATGTAGCCGATAGGTTGTATGGGCAAAAAGTAGTCAATGCGCCGTCGGACTTTAGGTAGCGAGGGCAATTAAGGGCCGGGAAAGCTTGACCATGGTTAAATGTTCTGGTACGATAGGCCAGCTGCTCGCATGGGGCGTCGATCTCTGCATGTGGTGCGCTGTGTTTCGGCCCGCACGTATTGGGAGTCTGCACAAGTGTGGCGCATTCCGGTCGACATTTGGGGACAACGACTGCGGGCGGCTCGCGGTCGCGCCGGTTTTAAGCGAAGTGCCGCAACGGCTCTGGTCAGACGACAATGGGCCATTGTTGTGGGGAAAGCCGATGGGCTGGAAGTGGTGTATGTGGCTTGGGGCCGCAGGACGGTGAGACACGGTGACGTGACACGGGATAGAGGGAGGTCATGGACGGTTCACCCGATGTTGAACACGGTGTGGTGCAGACCTGGGTCCTCACATACGGGCTGAATTATCGAGTGCTCTCCACCGGTCGAGCTCGCGTCCTTTTGAACACCCCATAGCCGGGAGACGAGACCCGAGACTGCGCGTCGGTAAGGGGGGGGTACTGGGTCACTGCGGCGGTGAGGAACTGCATCACGAAGCGGGCCGCAGCTTTTCCGTGGCGATGGCTGGTTTATTCGTTCTTGGCGACAGAACAACTCTGGGAAGATAATTGTCCGCTATTGTATAGTTGCTTCATTGAAAGCAGAGCGCTGAGCCCGGTTTCACAGGCCTTTCATGGAAGAAGGTTTCTCACATGCAAGCGGCGCGCACAGGCACGGCGTGCTTAGAGAGAGTGCATGGGTCGGGGTGAATCAATGGATAGCCGGGCGCGCAAATTGCGCGCTGTTTAGTGACAGAAGAGGAAGAGCATTGTGTCTTTCCTGGGAAGGCTTGTGAAGTGGTGTTAGGGGGGGATTGAGAACTGTGAAGGAACGACGTGGATTTGAGGGATTGAAATGGCTTGGTAAGTGGAGATGAGGTGCCGACAAGCCCTGACACCGAGATAGGGGTCAGGTGGTAAGGCAGTGGTGTTGCACTCGTTCCTTGCGGTAATGGAGTAGGGGCGCTTCGGGTAAGACGCTGTGATTCGGAAGGATGGGGAGCGACAGTGTGGCCGGGTGCCGGAGGCAGCGGAGACGGGCTATTATAGGGGGTTTCAATGGAAGCAGGGGGTAGCTGGTATGGGAAATCTGCGGGGGGACGAGGCGGTGAATGGTGGTTGAGTAGGGGCGGTTATACTCGACCGGGAACAGGAAGGAAGGATGCAGAGGGGAATGTAGGTAGTGATGTGACGCGGGAGCTGGCTTCTCTGGTGTGCGCTGG
This sequence comes from Semibalanus balanoides, assembly GCA_014673585.1. Lineage (NCBI taxonomy): Eukaryota > Metazoa > Arthropoda > Thecostraca > Balanomorpha > Balanidae > Semibalanus > Semibalanus balanoides. Next base: position 12,302 of record VOPJ01000145.1, read on the forward strand.
GCCTTTGGAGTATAGTCCAGCTAAGAGCCGTTTAAATTGCCCTAACTGGGCGTTAAAGATGAATAAAGAGAAGGATACACGAATTATTCCTTTGTGGTATGTAGACCACCTTTGGAATAACAGGGGCTTATTCTTGCGGCTTTCAGTGTTTGTCATTAGGTATGTGAGCACGGGAGCGAATTAGTAGAGTGTAATTCAGATACTGTTATTTCAACGGCGGGGGGGCGTGCATTTTTTTGGTTATGTGAGGTACGACGGCGGCAGAAAGAGTGCTTAGTCTCGGTTGTCAGGTTTCGTACATAAATTGGGACCTCGTTTGGTAGAGGGTGTGTTGATAGTGATGGTCGAGTACGTTGAGTGGTCGGTGCGGTAGTTGGTGAGCTGTATGTGTAGTGGGAAGAAGAGCGGAGACCGTGTGTGGTTATGGTGTAAAGGACCGAGAGAGGCTCGGCGTTGGGAGAGGGTCAGGGATAGGTAATCAGTGGGGAGACGGGTTAGTTGGGTGGTGAAATGCGGAATGTTTTGCTAGAGGAGGCGCGTGGGGGGTGGGGGGGGTGCGCTGGGGGCATGGAGCAGTGTGGGGCCGCGGGGTGGCCGCGCGGGGGAGTTCGGGGGCGGCGGGGTGGGGCGTGGGAGGGGAAGGGCTGGAGGGGTGCGGGGGGGGCGAGTGAGGAGCGGATGAGGTTCGACGGGGTTGGTGGGGGGTGAGGTGGGTTTGGTTGTTGTGTGAAGCGTGCGGAGAGTGAGCGGTGGGTGGTGGGGGGAGGAGGGGAGGGGAGGATGGAGAGGGAGGAGGAGGGGAGAGAAGAAGGGCGGGGGGGAGGAAAAGAAGAAGAGCGGGTGCGGCGAGAGGGAGGGGGGCATGAGGCAGGTGTAAATAAATTGTCGAGACCGAGGTGCTTTCTTGATTTTTGAACGAATCCGAAGGCCGAGGTCAAAAATCAAGAAAGCACCTCGAGGTCTTGACAAATTTATTTACACCGGCCTCATGCGGTATTATATATTACCATATGCCGGGTAAGTCATTCAATGTGTGTTTTTCATGTTGTTCAATCATGTTTTAATTATAACTAGGTCCTTACCATAGCAAGAAATGATTTATTTTATCGTTAAATTTTGACTTCGATAAAATTGAAGAAGCCTTGAAGCAAAGTCGACAAAGCTTTCAGAATGCCAGTCAGAATTTTATCACACACACTGTTTTCACGCGCTCTGGTACAACAAATTTGCCCTAGGGCTTCTTTGTTGTACCAAGTTGTACCACACCTCTTCGGCTAATGTATTTTGATATCCCCGGCATATGGTAAAATATACTGCTAAGCCTCAGGCCAATTACCTTGCATTGAGATATTCAAGAAGTTGCAAGGACGCTGCATTGAACTCTTGAGAAAACGCGGAACGCCATGCTCTAAATCGTTTTATGTACTCGTGGCATTCAAGATTCCGTTTGTAAAATCGCCTTCGGCTCGTTCATAAACTGAATCATTAATGCCACTCATACATAAAACTAACGTAGTACAGCACCCTCGTCACAACACTAGTCACAAGCTCGGGTATCAACCCTCGTCTTTATGGTCAAAAACCGGGGGGGGGGGGTAGCCCTACCCTGCTTCACACTAAGGCACGTATATCGGTCCACATGCCTAACGTTCTAGTTCGTACGTCTTAGAATCGGTCCGTACGTCTCACGATTCGGTGAGTATGTCTCGCGAGTCAGTGAGTACGCCCAGCGTGTTTAGTTTAAGTTTGGTTTAAGGTATATTGAGCATGGCTGGGAAGAAGCTGTGTCTATTTGAGGATCACTTCTTGGCTGATCAAGGTTGATCAATGGGTAGGCAGGTAACAGGTTAGGTATGGAAGGTCGCAGCCCAGTGCCGGTCTAACGGATTTTTGAAGGCAATGGTGGAGCTTGCCATGACCACTTCCTCAAGGAGGTGATTCCAGGGAGTGATGACTATGTTGTAAAAAAAAACTTGTTCCTGATCAAGAGTGCTGACCTCCTTTTCTTGAGCTTCAGTGGGTAGCCTCTTGCTCGGCCTTCTTCGTCAAGCTCGAAGAATTGTGTCGGGTCGATGTTCACTTTTTTGGTAATAATTTTAAACGTTTCGATCAAATATCCCCGATGATTCTACACTTCTACACTTGAATCTTCAGTCTCCGCAGACGCTTGTCATATGGAATGTTCCTTATATCCTTTCACCAATTTAGTTGCTCTCCTTTGAACCTTCTCTATTGCTAGTAAGTTTTGTACCATGCACGGGCCCATCGTCTGAATTCAATAATCTAGATGGGATCTTGCATATGTGCAGAATGTTTTGATGTTTAGCGGGTCAATTTCTTCAAAAGGGATTCGGAGCAGTCTAAGTGCTGACATTGCCTTGTTGATAGCTTTTTGACAGTGGTTAGTCGGTTTTAACGTGTTTGAAATATATACACCAAGATTATTTTCCTTTGTTCTTTCCTGGAAACGTCTTGTCATACCTTCCTGCATGACGAAGTCAGCAGTGATATTTTGTCCCCCGCAATGCTAAGCTTTACACTTGGTAGCATTAAACTTCAGAAGCCAGTCGTTTTCTAGTTCACGGCGTTAGTTATTGAGAGTGTCAAGATCTAGTTGGAGTATATGCTGGTCGTGGTTGGTTTTTACAGACCAATAGATCTTGGTGTATTCCGCGAACATTTTATCTGGCTTTGCACGACTGTTGGTATATCGTTAACATAGATCAGGAACAGAATGGGCCCAACACCAATCCCTGTGGGACTCCACTAGACTCCACTGGCCCCAGTTCGAGCGATCAACTGTCTCCCACGCACACCTGCTGGGAGCACGGCCTGACAATGAGTCTCGGATCCAGCTGAGCACATTACCCTGGATATCGAGTCTGCTCAGTGTCAGCAGCAGGTGCTCGTGGGCGACACTATCAAAAGCTTTTTGATAATCTAGATAAAGTGCATCCAGGCCATGACCACTGTCAATTATCTTGGTCCAATCCTCGAGTATCTCAATAAGGTTTGTTTGGTAAGTCTTTTTCATAGTGAAGCTATTTTATTTTTCTCCGGTTTATTTACATGTTGTCAGCAACATATCCAACCCTCCTGTTGAATATCCTGCCCCTTGTTAAACATACCATAATCAACTACAAAGACTCACAACCTTGAAAAATCATACATAATCAGGTATAACAATGTCATACGCACCCTCAATGTATAATGTTATAACATACTAAATGTCATAATCTGTCTACGCACAATAGCAATAGTCCTCATCGGTCTACGCACCGTCTTAGATCGCCACTTTGGCCAAGAACTTCTTTTACGTTTTTCATGTGTTCTAACCAAATCATATCAATAACATCAACACTCTTCATTTTTCTCTGTGTGGCGTCTGGCAAGCCCGGGAGCGTGCCAGTAATCGGCAGAGCCGTCGGATCACGGGAGGTCTGGGGGGTTACCGCCCGGCCGGGGAGAGCTAAGGGACGAAACATACCATCCCGGCGCTCCAAGCTACCGGCCGCTGCCCCCCTCCGCCTGCCTGCTGCCGTGGTACGGCCTTCGGCCACCGGGGCAGCGAACCCCGTAAGTCCGACATGATCAGTCCGACTGGCGGCACGCGCCCCGGCGGCGAACGTGCGGCTATGCGCTGGTGTTTTATTTAGTTGGAGTTTGAGTCGTGTCTAGGTGGATTGACATCGCTCTCACATCTGGCGCTCAAGTACTTTGCATACTGGCTCGTTATGAGATTCGGTCTGTAATTTACCGCCTTATCCCTGGCACATTTCTTGGATATAGGGATTACTTTTTTCCAATCACTTTGGATATTGCCTGTTTCAATGGACTGTTGTAACAGTTTAGAAAATGGCTCCACCAGTTGCTGGGCACAATCATTTAGTACGATAGAAGGTATCCCATCAGGCCCTGCAGCTTCGTCCATCTTCAGTTTCAGTAGTTCTTGAAGAACCTCTTCTGTCGTCACATCAATTCTTTTGAGGGCTTCTCGTTCAGGAATTTGTTCACGGAAATCTGGTTAATTGCCATTGTCTTCTTGAACAAAAACTTGCTGGAAGAACGTAAGGAGTTCTTGGGCAGTTTCTTCATTATTCCCGGTGAGCTTACTATGGTCATTTAATAGTGGGCCAGCAGTTGGTCTCACTTTGTGCTGCAAGTGGACATATTTGTACATTTTTGGGGTTTTATTCTTTATGCTGCTTTCAACCAGAGGCGCAGCCAGGATTTTGCGACGGCGAAAGGGCACACCGAAGTGGGCCCCCTAGCATTGGCTGATGGCCCCCCCCAAAACGTGAATTTGTTTAGTTTCACTCATTTTTTACTCTCCATTGATTTCGGCGCCCGTTTGTAATTCACATTGTTTTGTTGAACTGCTGTTTGTATTTTCTTAATTGTGCCACCGCATTGCAAGACCAATTCAAGAATATATTATGAAGGATCATTTGCCAAATAACTAATTTATTGAAGACGCCGCGCATGTCAGCACGCGGCTCCGACCATCTGACCGCTGTCAGTGCCCCGGGGCACGGCTGATTATTATTTGAGACCACTCCCACTGCATGTATTACCTACTGTTCGGCCCATAAGCAAGGTTTTAAAACTGGGAGAGGACTCGATATAAGCCATACATAGAAGAAAAGAGTAATTCAAATTATGAGGAAACTTGCCACATTTCGTTGACTTTCTCAAGAAATGATAATGAATAGGACCACAAACCTTTTTCTTGGAGTAGGGGAGGTTGAGGTATACTCACCTTATTATGCTGGATTTGTGCAACAACAGCGAGGCCAGGTGACAGCCAGAACCAGGCGAGTGACGAAAAACCATTTGTATTGCCAATTACCCGCGGTCAATGATATGTGGACCCCCTTGGCACATACATCATGCCCCCCTCCATGAACGCAGGGTCTCTTACATATCTTAGCTTCGGTAACACGATTTAACTTCTTATCCTGGGTGTAGTCACTACAGGCTGAGTAAGAGCCTCCTTAATTTGGTAAAGGGCTCCCTCAGACCGACAGAGGATCCCTCAAGTCGATGAGGGCCCCTTCAGGCCGACTGGGGGCCCTTAAAGCCTCTCGGACAAACAGAGGGTCTCTTCATGCCAGGCCTGACAAAAGCCACTTCAACCTGGCCGAGGGCCTCACAAGCCATCAGAGGCCCCCTGAGGGCTGAGGTCGAGAGAGGGCCCCCTCCTGCTGCCGACTGAGAGCTATTCAGGCCAACAGAGGGGCCCCCTCAGGCCGATCTTCCCCCTCAGACCGACAGAGGTCCCTTTAGACCGACAAAGGGTCCCTCATGCCGACCGAGGTGCCCCCTCAAGCCGACTGATGGCCCCTCCAGACCAGCAGAAGGCCCCTCATGCCGACCGAGGGGCCCCTCAGGTCGACCGAGGGCCTCCTCAAGTCGACCGAGGGCCCCCTTCAGACCGGCAGAGGGCCCCTCATGCCAACTGAGGTGCCCCCTCAGGTCGACCGAGGGCCCCCTCAAGCCGACCGAGGGCCCCCTTCAGACCGGCAGCGGGCCCTCATGCCGACCGAGAGGTCCCCTCAGGTCGACTGAGGGCCCCCTCAAGCCGACTGAGAGCCCATTTAGACCGGCAGAGATCCCCTCAGGCCGACAGAGGGCCCCACGAGGGCCCCACAAGTTCTCGATGGGCCCCTTTCAGACCCGTGATGGTCTCCTCTGAGCCGCGACGGGGCAGGGCATTTGCCCCAAATGCCCCCTGGCTGCGCCCCTGCTTTCAACCAGCCGATTGTCGCAGCTGCTATCGCAGCTGCGAGCGAATCACATCTGTTGTTTTATTCCTCTGAGAAGCATAATTTGCTCAGTCATAGATAACAGTAGACCTGGATTTGACACGAAATCAGGTCACTGCAGTAAGGGGCCGAAAATGTAATTATGGCATCGATAAATCGCGAAACATAGATGCCATCCCAGATCAATATTTCGGCAACCAGGTGTCTGATCAGCATGCGACAACACGACGTGTAGAGAATTGACGCGGCTGCGGATGCAGTGTATCTGAGACAAGCGGTGACATGAGTGCAATAATCGTATATAAGCAAATCTTGTGTTTTTTATTTCGTCTTCAACGATTAATGTTACTGCTCCGAACCTATGGGACGCAAAAAGATCAAACAACCGTAATTTTTAAGAGAAGCATGGGCGTAACGACCACTGGGTACACTGGGTATACTGTACCCAGTAAAATTAAAAAGCCCGAAATTGACTGGGTACTGTACCCAGTAAAAATTGAAGACTTAAACATTAATTTGTTTAGATTCAAATGTACAGAGAAGTCAATAGGGATGCACAAGTCATTTTTAATTTTCAAATATAAAAATACAAATCAAGGAAACCTTTAAATTATGTAACAATCTGAACCGGGCGTAGTTGCATTTACTTTGCATTGATCAAGATTGTGCTGAATTACAATTAAAAAATGTAAAGACTTTAGACTGTTAACAATTTTCCAACATAGCCATGTTCATATAGATGCGGGCCGACAATGGCTTGCGACTCGACTATTTGGCTACTTTTGATATTGTGCCAGAGAGTACCCAATACACGATTTTTGTATAGAATGACATGCAATTTCTGATGATCTGTATATTACACTTTACAGATGCAGCATGTAGAGAATACATATCTCTAAAATAAGCAGCCATGGGCCATATGGTGGATATTTGAAGCGACAGTATGTAGTTTTCCTTAGGTTTCCGCTTCAAAAACAGATCAAGAAGCAAGGACGCAGGAACCGTCGGGGCAGCTGCCCCAGCTGCCACCGTAACTTTTTTTTAGCGGGGGCGACGCCTCCCAATTTTGGGGCGAATATTTCCCAATGCCTTGTCATCTTCATTCCGCAGCATGCCACTGAGCTGTAAAAATAACCATATCAAGGTGAAAAATGTTTTTGAGGAAAACATTTCTGAATTTATCGAATCAGTAATTTCAGTCATCTTTTCAGTCGCACTTGAGACCATTCAGAAATTGTAATTACTAAAATTTTATTTGATGATTTTTTAATTAATCTGGTGGTGGTGGCGTCGCCGTTGTGGTCACCGTTTGCGGTTCATGCTCAAGCCGGTCCAGAACCATGTAACAGCTTAGATTGATGACGTTACCAAAATCAGTGCTTAGCGCATGTATAAGAGCTAAACCCTTGATCCAGCGGAGCACCTCGTCATTTGCTTTCCTGAGCTGCAGCGAAGCGAGTTTTGCGCGTTCTACGTGAATATGACGGCAGGCTCACTGAGCCAGCAGACCAACGTTAGTTAGCAGGCTCCGCTTGATTCGCTGCGGCTCAGGAGAAAAAATGAAGTGATTAGTGATTCACCGAATCGGAGGTTTAGCCCATACACAAGCACCTATAGTGAATAACTGCTGATTGCGGTCATTGGGCATTCTTATACATGCTTATCGGTTCGTTTATTGTCAAAAGCGCGGATAATGACCGTATTATAATAATGTTGGTTTCATAGAGCTCGGAGGATAAGGTACAGGGTTTTTCATAATGAATGTTACTTTTAAATCAGCCGTAGGAAGACCACAAATATGACAAAACACGTTTTGTTTTGTTTCGAACGTTGCAAAAACGTTAAGGTTTTTATGTGTGCAAGAATTATACCGAAATAAGGAATATCTTGAATGTTATTGGCCTACAATGTCGAGGCCCAAGAAACGCTGCAACGCGACATTTCAAAGCGAAGTGGAAGTTTCGATTGTCTCTCAGTATGGTGCGCTGTAAAGCGTAGCTGCAGACTGCAGTGCGGCGAAAGTTTGGAAGTCACTTTCAGAAAATAAATGACATAACATCAGGGGCTCCGCCACAAGGACAGTGTGGGGGGACGTAATTTAGGGGTACAGAGGTATTCTGAAGTAAATTATTTCCATGCAAAACCCATTACGTAATGTTAAAAATCCTTAAAACCTGGGGACACGTCCCCTCATCCCCTCCTGTGGCGTGGTGGAGCCCATGCATACCATCAAGGTTGGCTTTCAAGCGAATGATCGAAAGGTTTAAATCAACAGGCTCTGTCTCTCCATCAAAGTCTCAAGGTCGAACTGTAAAATCAGTTGAGCTTGTGGATAAAATTCAGCAGATGGTGGATCCACATCAAGCAGCCAAGAAAAGAATCTCTGTGTCCCCAATATCGCCAAGTCGTTGGGCACATCCACGACTACCGTGTGGCGAATTATGCGAAAGAAGCTGGGCTGGGTGACTGCCAAAACTTTCGGCGCACACTGTTCAGCTTTGCTTTTTCAGCGCACCTTACTGCTAGGCATCCAAAACTTTCCTTCGTTTAAAAATGGCGCATCCCATCGTTTCTTGGGCCTCGACATCTTAGGCCCATAACATTCATCCGATTAACTGTTTTCGAGATAATTTTTGCACATATAAAAACTCCTTATTGTTTTTGCAAACAATAAAACTGAAAAATTTATAGTGCTTTTAATCATATTTTTGGTCTTCTATGGCTGATTAAAAGTAACATTAATTATGAAAAACCCTTTAGAAACGGAAATGCATGTGTTATGCATAGAAATGCCGTGGAAAGTGGTCGATTTTTGTTTTTGAAAGGTCGCAAGTCAGTCAGTTTTACTAGTATCCACTAATATCAACTTAAAATATGGTGCACATATACATCAAACAAGTTTGTATCATACATGTTCCGTTTTTTAAACATTTGAAAACATTTTTTTTTCATAAAATAATAAGAAAAAACATTAGACAACAGTTTGCTAGCCGAGTCTATTGCCAGTCAAGTTAAGTCTCAATAAAGCAGTATAGTGAACGCAGCGGTGTCGATTTATTCAAAACGATTAGGGGGCGAACAGGGGCGGAGCAATACCTACATCAGCGCCATGGTTTCACCATAAGAACTGAAAATAACACATTTACCTTTTTAAGAATAGAAAATAATAAGTACAAAGTAGTTTGTTTTCGATAACTTCTTGATGCAAAAATATGCATTGACATGGGTCTTGGCCTCCTGTAGGAGGACGCCTAATATCAAAGCTTTTGGCCAGGCCTCCAACAGACCAAAGGTGACCCTGCTGCCACCGGAGCCGTGGCGCCCCGCTACGGGCGCAACTAGGTATAACAACATGAGGCTTTGATGTAGACTGTGCCAGGGTGATAGAGGACGGCTGTGCCATCGGCATTGCAGTCGGGGGAGGTTTGGCCATGCGTTGCCATTTTTAGCATGTGCCATTTTTAGCAGAAATGCAAAAAATTACTACGCAAGCTGCTTTTTTTGGCAACGATGAGGCGATTTTGCTCCCATTGTAATTTTTTTTTAATGCTGCAAGCAACTTTTAAATTCATGAAATAATGCTACCACTACCAGAAAGAGCTTGAAATTATCCACATTTTCACCATTGACGCAGAAAATATAACGTTGACGCATACATTACTGGGTGCTTTAAATCGGTTGTTGAAGTTAAAGTGCTTTTAAACAAGTTTTAAATATTAGCCGTTTTCACGATGGATATTTTGGCGCGAAAATGTTTAAAACATATTACAATTTTTTAAAAAGGTTTTAAGTAGTAGCCGCTTTCACGATAGACTAATTGACGAAAAAATGTTTTAACCCTCGCCCTACGGACCGTAGGGCGAGGGCCTAAAACATTTCTCGCAAAATTAGTCCAATCGTGGAGACGACTACCACTAAAATATTGTAAACATTTTTAATGTTTTAAACATTTCGCGCAAAATAAGGGCAAGCACGTGAAACGGCTATTATAATGAATTGATTTTCTCTGAAACCTGATTGTTTTGTTTTGTTTAAGATATAAAACAAGCTCTTTTTCTTACGAATAAAAATTTTTGCGGCAAAAAGGTATTATGGCGTTTTCAGAAGAATTTTGCCACGAATATAATTTTTTATCTTTAAGAAAAATAGCTTTGTTTATAAAAAAAACACACATTCATGTTAAGAGAAAAAAAAACAGTTAAACTTAATATTTCAAAAATTGTTTTCGCATCACTGAAAAATTGTTTTGCATCACCTGAACTTAAACAACCAATTTAAAAACGTCAAAAAGTGTATGCGTCAACGTACGATTTTCTGCGTCAATGGTGAACAATTAGATAATTTCATGCTCTTTCCGATGGTATAATCGGCATTAACTAAATTTTCGTGATTTTTGCTGCATTTCGTCAAAAAGCTTCAAGGGGAGCAAAATTGCCTCATCGTTGCAAAAAATAGCAGTTAGTGTGGCCAGTTTTGGCATAACTGGTGCCCCGGTATGGGTGCATATCTGCTAACAACATGGCAACGCATTTGATGTAGGCTGTGCAGATTGGCATTAGGGAGACGCGACAGCCCATCAGTTTCCAAGTGATGCAGCTGTATACAGTAGACTTATAAGCTAATACAAGTAAAATAGAAAAGGTAAAAACATAAACTCAGCACTAGTAAAAAACTAAGCACTACTTTTTTTTGGGGGGGGGGTATATTTAGGACAGGACTAATAGTTTTTCGTCAGTATAGTGTACCCAGTAACTTTGAGATCGTGGTTACGCCCCTGAAGAGAAGTGTACCGTCTTTATAATCCATGTGAAATCAATGGTTTCATGTTAGTATTTCAGTGCTAAAATACACCTATCATATAAACACTGACTATCTTAGAAAAAGCATGCTGGAGAGAAATCAGAAAGACTCGGCCTTCGTTAGGATATGACTGTCATAGTTCCATCAAGCCCATCGTGGAGAGTGTTGAGACCGACTAGAAAGTTAGATCATAGCTGAGAAGAGAGCGCAATCAATTCTGGACCAATACCTATCACACAAATTATTAAGTTAAGGGAGTGTGCTAGTCTACGCAACATTGGTCATGTGGAGTTGTTGACACTAGTTTGTAGAACATATTTTTCTGAATTTAGGCCATGTACTTCATTTCCCCAGAATCAAACTTTAGTTGGCTCGGAGAGTATTCCAGTCGCCAATCACATTCTGGCAGAATATTAATTAACTCAAAAAGTCGCCAGAGGAGCTTTCGCACTAGAAGATTGTTTAAATTAACGCTAGATATATTGTTACTCTGGCCAGTGCGCCATGATAGGTAACTACATTCGCTACTCTGTTTATAGTGAACGATCGTTTATAGTTTTGAAACACAAATGCAAAACAGAAATAAGTAAAAAATTCAACTAAAGGGGCTCCAGACGTGAATTTTATCGTAACCAATGATCAAAGCAATAGCTTCTTACCGTAAGAAAAATAAATTTGACATTTCAAAAGAGTAGCACACTCCCTTTAAACATCAAGGTAAATAACAGCCTTTATTAAAATGCTGTAACGCACCAATTTCCGTCTGGCATAATTTACGTCCGGAAAACCTTATCATCAGCATTACCGCAAATGCATTTTCCGGTCCCATACTGCAGTGGCCTGAATTTTCGTGTAATCCAGGTCTACTTGACAAATATTAACTCATTTATTTAGGGAATGTTTCACCTTCTCTGAAAGTTATTCCAATGTACGCCTCTTGTGGTGCCAAATATGAAAGTAATTGGTGCCGAACACGATTCTGACATTTGTTTCTCACAACAGTGCTCAATTTCAATGAAAAACAAGTTTTAGTATTGGGCTGATGAACGTCATATGAAGGAATTTTTGGAAATATAAAAAAACCTTCACACTGCCAGATATGTATGACTAGTGTATGGCTAATGTATAGCCAATGTAAGAGCAAGTCGTAGCCTTTAGTCAAAGCCATTGATATAAAGGGGATGACGACATCGGTTTAAGAGGCGCTACACTAATACCACTAGGGCCATAGTTCACGTATTGGAGCAGATGTCAAAACCAAACTCAGATTTTTCTTTCGGATAGAGACCATCTGTGGTTGTTTCTATAACTTCTACAATACTTAATTTCAATGGAAATCCAACAACTTGGCCATCTCAACTCAAATTGTATGTTAATGTGAAACATTCCCTTTATCTATGGCTTAGTCTATTACAACTCTTGATTGTTGGTATACCTTTCACAAGTCCTGCTTCTTTCTTACTTCCTTTGATTGTTTTCTATTCCCGCAGGGGAATGATGGCTTGCCTTTTCTCTGATCGCGCTTTGGGACATATTGTTCTATGCTCTCTAGAATAACTCATTTATTTTTTCCCCATTTTTCGTCTATACCAAGTTCATTCCGCTGCACCATTGTATTGTCCAGCATCATGTCAAAGTAACAATGAGAGAAGCTGTTCTTGCATACATCACCTTGCTAGGTTGCATCGCTTGTATGATAAAACTTGCATACTAATTATTAGCACAATATGGCCGCTTTTACCCAGTGGTTCGCTGTGGGTGATTTCATCAGCCATGTAATCCTCGTTACTTAACACCCGATCTAGTCGTAAGTGTTGACACTTCACAGCCATCTCTGTATCTGGTGGTGCAGGTAACACATTGACAGATAAACAGATCTTGGGTCAAGTCGAATAATTTGGCAGCATCAGAGCTTAATGACTCTTCAACAGCACCTTGCTCCCAATTTATCTGGCCATAGCTTAAGTTCCCCATAATTAGTATGTGGCTAGCTTTAAGTTTTTAGAGCATTCTTGAAAAGTTCACTAAAGTACTCGTTATTTTCGTTTGAACAGCCTGGTGCCCTGTACTTCACACTCCTGCAATAATCGCTCCTTTTTGTTCAGTTGAATAACGCACCAGATTGATTCTTTGAATGGAAGCCATTAAGTACTGTACAGCCAACAACCCATTAAGTACTGTACACTGTACACTGTACAGCTACTTCCAGATTGTCTTGGATTAGTAACATTGCCAGTTCCATGCCGACATTACCTCATCTCGAGCCTCTTGGCTATGTGGCTACTGGGTTTGGCTTACAGCCACTACAGAAACATTTTTTTAAAAAATAATCCTGAATGATTCGGCGGAGATTCCCCGACATTTTGGATGGTACCATTCCTTGCATGCATCACACATTATAGCATCTCCTTTGTTTGAAAGGGTAGAGCCACAAAACAAATTTCCTCTTTTGCAGGTTATGTGAGTTTTCGACTTTTTTTACTTACAGTTTTCGGCTTCTTCCCAAACTCCTTCCTTTTCACGCTCATTGCCGTCCTCTCTGTCATTATCACTGCTCCTTCCAATTTCTTGCTTCTTTGTTGTCGGCGCATTTGTTGACGTTTCTGCCGCAACTGAGGCTTGCCAGCCTTTGGTGGTCATTGCTCAAGGCCACAAAGAAGCGCACATATTTTGGGCTTGGTATGTCAATGTTTTTTGTGTATTTTTTTCCAATTTTCTGTTTCCTTTCAGATATCTTCTCAGCTTTTCTAATTGCAACTTGATCACTCACACAAGAGTTTCCAAATACAAAACAAAAACAACAGCGACCTTCAGTGGGGCGATCGTGACTCAATGTGGCGCACGTCCGGATGGGTCGGGGATGGGCGGGGAACGGGATGACCTGGAAGTCATTTGATACGCCTGGTGGATCAAGGAGACCAATACCGGATATGTTGAGCCCTTTGATATTATCTGCGCTTGTGGCACGTCCAGTACCCTTCAGAAAGCAACAAAGTCGCATTATGAAAACTAAGCGAGTTATAAATTTATGCTAAAACTTTAAAGTAAAGCAGAATAAACATCAACTAACAGCCAGCATCATGTGAGCTGATAGTTGGTACATCAAGTCAATCAACGTTAAGTTCATATATACGAAAAACAACGAACAAATTAGCATACGTACGACGAAATCAGTATTTTTTTATTTATAAAACAAGATAATATTTCCCAAAGCATAGTTATGAAACTTGTCACTATAACTCTTAGGGTTTATCTCCTTCAGCAATTCGGAAGGATCGAAGCAAAATAAAGCAAACCAATTATAAACTAAGTGTGGCCCGTTCGATTGATATAAAATCGAAACGATGTACAGTCGGTCTATTATGTATCTTCCCTTTTTTAGTTTCCTAAAACTAATATAATTTCACTTCTGTGTACATGAAGAACTGATTTAAGGGAACATGTGGTACCTACCTAAGTAAGAGGTACCACATGTTCCCTTGTGTCAGTCCTTCATGTACACATAGTGAAATTAGATGAATTTTAGAAACTAAAAAAGGAAAGATATATGATAGACCGGCTGTACCTAAGAGATGCAAGATTATATGCTGCTATAAGTATGTCGCTCCATTTAAGCGTGACATTTAATGTCCTTTCGGTCATTTATGGATCCGTCATCACATAAACTTCGTCCGATTTAGTGAGACTTTAAATAGTCTGAAACCACTTTGCAGCTGTATTTATGTGATACTGAAATACATTATGTCACACGTTTAGTCTTACAAAGCTGATGAGATATAGATCTTCTGCTCTATCGTCTTCAAAGGTAGGAAATGAAATCAATTGACTACGTGTTGAATCTCCGACAATGAAAGTGGAATATGAGAAAGCGAAAAATGCGAACGCATTCAATGCTGTATTTTATATGAATACACAGACCAGAAATGCAGCTTAACAGATACATCTCATCTTTCAACAATACGCGCAAATTATTTTTTAACGGTGAATTGAAAACGACATCAAGTTCATTCAAGTCAAGTTTGAAGTCAACTTTATATAATTTGGAAGAAATGTCATGTAGAAGATAAGTAATAAACATATAGATAGGTATGGCTGTCATTCATTGACGCCCAGACGTTACCAGTACTCCTCTGAATGGTGCAGTAGTTACCAGTAGTTACCAGTTACCAGACGTTACCAGTACTCCTCTGAATGGTGCAGTAGTTGGAATACGGACAGCTATTTTGTCATGGGAGCGACGGCTACGGCAACAGTTTGGTGGCGAGAGAGCTTATCTTTGAGACACATTGTTACTCCAAGAAACACATTGTAATAACACGTATTGCGTGTAAAACAGAGACTATCATGGGTGCCCAAACCTCAAGCCCAACCCAGCCGAAACCCATGAACACCAAGCCTAGACCCAGACCAGACCCATTCCAATTCATAATGTTGATACCCATGCCCATTGGGGCCCATTCAGATAAGGCAGACAAATATTTTCACAAAATTCGCAACCATTACTCTAGCATGTTGACTTTCATAATATTAACGAAAAAAAACTCAAGTAAAAAATAACTCTTAGCGACATTATTCCAAAATTACCATATCCATGCCCGCCCAGTACCCATGAAAAGTCAAAAAATGCATACCCAACCCAGACATTTGGAGAATGAGTGGGCACCCATGGGTGCACCAGCCCATGATAGTGCCCTGGTGTAAATGAAGACTAAATACATAGTTAAAGATCAGCGTTGACTATTAGTCTCTCTTGTTGCAGTTTGTAACATTCCATCCAAAAATGCAATTTTTAGAAGTGATGAAGTCTGGAATGGGTTCATAAATATTCTCCAAGTCCAACGTCGCCCGGCGGGTGATGCTGGTGCAAACAAAAGACATATAATATGGAAACTGTTACTGCAGCGCTGGCCTTTTGGTTCATGCCTCTGACAAAAAGCGAATTCCATCAGATAAAAAACACCACCACCCGTAACACAATCCGCTGACAAGAGCGACATCAGCGATTGCCTCAGCGAATAAATGGCTATCGACATGGCGAAATGTAGCGATGCCTCAAGTCCGAATACATGGCTATCCGACAATGGCGACATGTAGCGATGCCTCACCCGAAATACATGGCTATCCGACAAGGCGAAATGTAGCGATGGCCTCAGCCGAATACATGGCCTATCCGACAATGGCGACAAGTAGCGATGGCTCACCCGCAATACATGGCTATCCGACAATGGTGCATGTAAGCGATGCCTCACCCGAAACATGGCTTCCGAATTGGCGAGAATGTAGCGATGCCTCACCCGAATACATGGCTATCCGACAATGTTGGCGAACATGTTAGCGATGGCCATCACCCGAATACATGGCTATCCGACAATGGCGACCATCTAGCGAGTGCTGCAGCCAAATACATGCTATCCGGACAATGCGGACATGTAGCGATTCCTTCAGCCAATACATGGCTATCCCGACAATGCGACATGTAGCGATGCCTCAGCCGAATACATGGCTATCCGACAATGCGACATGTAGCGATGCCTCAGCCGAATAATTGGCTATCGACAATGGCGACATGAGCGATTCCTCAGCGACGAATACATGGTATCCGACAATGGCGACATGTAGCGATGCCTTCAGCCGAAATACATGCTTATCCGACATGGTGACATGTAGCGATGCCTCCAGCGAATACGATGGCTATCCCGACAATGGCGGACATGTTAGCGATTCCCTTCAGCCGAATAACATGGCTATCCACAATTGGCGACATGAGGATGCCTCAGCCCGAATAGCATGGCTAATTCCGGACAATGGCGACATGATAGCGATGCCTCACCCGAATACATGGCTATCCGACAATGGCGCAAGTAGCCGATGCCTTCAGCGAATACCATGGCTATTCCGGACAATGGCGACATGTTGCGATGCCTCAGCCGAATACTGGCTATCCGACAATGGTGAATGTAGCGATGCCTCAAGCCGAATTACATGGCTATCCCGGACAATGGCGACATGTAGCGATGCCTACCGATAACATGGCTATCCGACAATGGCGACATGTAGCGGATGCCTGCCGAATACACACGGGTATCCGACGGCTCACCGACGGCACGCTGTCAAAACATCGTCACAACTCAGCTGAGCCGGACACAAAGCCAGCGGAGCGCCCTCATCTTTGTGAAGAAACTGACATGCGTCAATCTCCGTGCAGGAGAAGTCTGTGACAAATCATGTTGAAGTTCGTGGTTTCTTGCGTGCTCTACAAGACTGCTGGCTAGTTTTGAGATTCCCAAAATACATTTTCTTGTCATGTATGTAACAGCGCGATGCGTGCAATTATTTTCTGCATTCTCTTATCTCAACTTGTAAACTTTCTGTAATATGCCATAAACTAATCTCATGTGGAATAAGATATATTTCCTTGTGACAGTGCATGACGTATGTATAGTTATATTGTTCGACAAGATGTGTGACGTCACGATTAATAAAGATGTTTTCATGCCACGCTTCAAAGGAACGACAGGTCGGGTCAATTCTTGAGTTAATTGATTTGAAGGCTTCGGTGACATATGTCTGCTCCTAAAGGTGCGTCTATCGGTCGAGTTCACAGCGGATGACCATAATGGTGTCGATGTTATTTCTACTGTAATCGTCCTTTGGATTTCTCACACTGCAAGTATTCGAACAAGGAACTATGCTTGCTATTGTTAACAATTCCACAAGCAATGTCGCAAGTTTTAGGATCAGAGTTCGACCATTTAATCGGGTATGTCAGATGCATGAGAAATAGGAAGTCCTCCTAGCGGCACTTTCGATACTCCGAGGTGTTTAAAGCGGATATGAGGAACTGAAGGACGTCCAAACTTGATTAGTGAGAGTCGTGGGAGTACGCGGAGCCAGGAGTGGCCGAGCGGGCTCTTCTATAAGCCGCGGAACCGAATTGCATTAAGTTAACTCGTTATCGTTAGCTCATTGAGACAACAAGTATCTACTCTGTGTTCTACCACAAGAGCAAAGGACCGCACTCATTGTACTGCTTCGAGATACAATTCAACATTTAGTTTCCAAATAGTGAATGCTGCAACTACTCAATACCTCAATGCTGGAGGCTGACAGGCCATTAGGACCCCCCTTGGTAACTTTCCAAACCAAGCAGCATAGAGCAATGCAGTAATAAGCAGCATGTTGCCTCTCATGAAAGGAATATAACAATATGCAATATTTAGGTTTCAGGTCAACGGGTGACCTTTCAATTCAAGTGAATGACTTAAGATCAATCACGTCCAAAAATAGCGATTTTGCTCTGTCCGTCATCATTGCCAAAGTGATGAGTATAAAACGATTTGGTTAGTGTCAAAATGTTGATCGTTGTATCATCTATCTGTCAAAAATATACGTGTTTAGGTCTGGACCAGGTGATGACCTCTTCGGTCACGGAACTCGTCACCATAGATGAGAATCGCTATGCGTTTTGTATTACAGCACGTGCAATTGTACAGGGCGCCTATGTATAACTTCCGAACGGAGAGAGATAGAGAGACACCGTACAAAGTAGCGTGTTGTCTGCCATTAGGACAATCAAAAAACATTCTTTTTAGAATCTAGGTCAACTGGTGACCTTTGGTGTTAGGTCAATGGCCCTTTAAGGTTTAACATGACCTTGACAAAAAGGTCATATAACGCGATCTAATACTCGTATACACTTAAAGGGAGTGTGCCTACTCACATCGGTCATGTGGAGTTGTTGAGACTAGTCTATATAACCAATTTTTCAGAATTTAGCCATATACTTAATTTCTCTAGATTCACTCTAGATGCTGAGATATTCCTAATTCGCCAAGATCATGATGGCAGCATAAAATTATCGATATTCACCAGAGAGCTTTCGCTACTAGAATCATTACCTTTAAACTACAACGCTAACATGTATTGTTAGCGTTGGCCAATAGAAAACAACTCGTGCGCGCTGATAGCAGCTGCCGAATAGAGCCCCGATAATTATTTTACATTATTCGTATGGGGTTGTTTATAGTCTTTGGTGCGCCATTGTAGGTAACATCTTCGTTACTCTGTTGATAGTGGTGATCGTTTATGAGTTTTAAAACAAAACAAATGCAAAACAAAATATAAGTGAAAATTCACCTAAAGGGGTTCCAGACGTGAATTTTATCGTAACTAATGATCAAACCAATAGCTTCTTACTGTTTTACAAATATATTTGACATTCCAAAAGAGTAGGCACACTCCTTTTAAAATTGTGACAGGTTACTATAGTTGTTTTAAACTCAACTGCTCCAACTTTCGGCAAGATACACTACATGTGTACACAGATATTTAAGAAAACCAGTTGTGCCTCCCAGGTCCCCCGTATGACGATGGTTAAACGGCTTTATTTATTGTTAAGTTATTCAGGAACATCAGCAATGCACAGAAAAGCAAATCAAACAAAACGACTTTATCTTTCGACATTAGTTGACTAAGTCGTTTCTCCTCATTTTCCTGACAGTTGGATGTACTCAAGGACGAAGATACAATAACGCAATAAAAGTCCTTTAAAATGACAGTCGTGAGCTTAAAAAGAATAATGAAGAAATTACTGGGAAGTGTAAAACCATATTCAGGAAAATATTTATTCAAACAAATGATAGCGTCTTCAACACCCACGGTACTTTTTTAGAATAAATAATAATCATGAGTGCGCCGGATGAAGAGCCATTAATCTGATGCAGTCATTTAAGGCAATTATATTCTTACACGCTTTGTGCCTCAGTGCGGCCGTTTTGTTTATCCTTAGTTGAACGCACGCACCACGCGCAGTGATAGTCACACACATGAGTCGGTACTGGTATCAAACAGGGTAGGTTAGATGGCGCTACTCAGCAAAGTAGTTCGCTTGTCAATCGGACGTGTGGTTGCAAAGCTAATAGCTTCTCAAAAGTGTTGCCACGGCCGGGTCGGGTCGGGTCGCTCATACTCATATTTTCCCCATATTCCACGTAAAGACGAGCAAGCGTTTCGCGTTCGCTCGTAATGATAAATGGTTCTCGCATGCATGTTTGTTGCATGTCTTCGTCATGCAAAAACACAAAATATAAATGACTAACAAATTAATTAATATTTACTAGAAATTATAGGACGCAGCACATACACGCACACAGGCAAAAAAACACAACTGATACTTCAAAAGAGTGATACAAATCGTAACATGGCCGTAACAGTTCTGCCAGATGTGAAACCCGAGCATACCGCTCGGGTGTTTCGCTGACTGCTTTCACCGAGGCAGTGGAGCCACACACATTTGGTGGAGGCGCGTTAGACAGCAAAGTGGTCTATATGCAAATCGTGTCTGCCAGAGTACAGTGTTGGAAGTCAGTGAATGAAACACACCACTGCAGTCTGCAGTGGTGCCAGTGCACTGGCGCCAGTGCACTGGCGGCCTCTGATCTCCCGCCAGTGCAGGACGCGGCTCAGTGCGTCCATTCAATTAGTTAGCGTCTCAAGCCTCGGCGTATATCCCAGTATCAGCTGCAGCGGAGCCCATGGACGGAGGGGCTTCAGCATGGTGGAACTGATGGAGCTGACTAGCGACAGCCAACTCCAAGGCCAAGTCAACAAATTACGGAGTTATATGTACCACTTGTCAGACAGGACCCGAGCGCAGAGCTTGAGGCATTTTAAATGATTCCAATGCAATGTTCCGTGGTATCGCCAAACTAAGCAATTTCTAACAAGTACCACTATAATTGATAGCAAGTCAGTCTACAAGAATATTTGGAGTTACGTGAACTGACGTACATGTTATATTCTGTGTTGGTCATCTTGGAAGCAATATGTGCTAAGTCATAAAAGCGAGCGCGAAGCACGAGCGAGTCCTCATCAGATACGGGATTCTGCTCAGACAGAAGCGGCCGACCCGGTCCAGCCCGACCGTAACGCTTTTCAGAAGCTTATATCTTTGGAATCCCGCATCCGGTTGACAAGCAGTTTTCAGATAGCCCCATACAATCTCGTTATATGCTATTGACTTGAGTTTCGTCCCCGAGGGGTGTTACTGCAAACTGCACCAGTAGGGTGGTAAAACAAAGCAAATTGGCCAGCCATATTAGGCCAGCCGTATTAGGTCCAGGCTGCTCGGCCAAACAGTAGCTGTCCATAACGTCATCCCCTCGCCATCCCGGCCAGCGCGTTAGTTCCCTCGCGCGCTGCTGTTTCGCTAACGTCGTCGTCAAACAGTAGCTGTCCATAACACCATCCCCCTCGCCCTGTCAGCGGCGGTCAGAAGACGCGCAGTTCTGGTCGGGTAGGGTCAGACGGGCGGGTCTCGCTCGTCCTTCGCCGATTAAGGCACTGGTAGAATACCTATAGTAGAATCTGTTACGCTATATCACTCGCTCAGTCCCAGCGTAGTACATTTCCGTTTAGTCCTGACTGAAACACCGCATGGAAACGCACCGCAGAAATCCCGGCAAGTTACGAAAACGAGGCGGTAAAAAATTAACAACGTCACCATCTTTGCACCAGCAAGCGGCTCCAGCGCAGTAAACGACGACTCAACCAGTTTAACAAGCTATGCATGACACGCGGCGTAGCATGTAAGCCGCTCGTGTTCAGCATCACACTAAAGTGACGTCAAAACATCCGAGCTGTGGTGTAAGATACTGACGTATGTTCCAGTTTTGGTGCTTGATCAGATGTAAACTGAGGCTGCGATGATGTAATGCACATAAGTACCTGGCTGATGGCATCACGCTGGTGAATCCGTCTGGGTAGCTGATTACCGCCTAGCACCTGGTTGGATAAAATACCCTATCTGAGGCATCAGCCGAAAAATATATAAAAATGGTAAACAACAGCTTGACGTCATTGCGGTTACATAAACGCTTTCGTGCAAGCCGCTTCACACAGGAATGATGTAATGTGAAACACTGCTGAAATTACAAGAATTCCTTTCGAGGATAAATAGCTTATAAGAATAGGAACACTTGTAGAAAGGCTGTTTTTTTCCTTCTGCCAAAATAAATCATGGTAATTGCGGAACTGTATTGAAATGCAATGTTGATGATGCCACTTATGTACAATTTATCATTTGTCTGAGCTTGATAACCATATAACAAGTGGGGCACTTTTTCAGACAAACAGTCTCGCAAAGTACTACTGAATGATCAGGCGAGGTCCTCAGCGATGCTAGAATGTAGCATCATTCATGCGTACCTATATAAATGCGATATTTTAGACTGCCTTCATTTACAAAAGACGCAATATATTTAATTCTTCCTAAACATGCTTCAAAAATGCCGTGCACGCAAAATTGATGTTCTGAAATAAGGATACAAGCTCTACGTGTTGTAATCCTATCATACAAAACATTCGTACTTTTTTGTAATTTAGGCATACCCACCGTATGCATTGATTTGTAATGCTCATAATGCTTGAACTTGATGATTTTTTAGACACTAAATTGTTTTAGAGAATAGATTGCAATATAATAAGGTGGCCCGGTGCGTAGTGGGCACATACATAATGCAAGTTTCTTGTCGCCAATATCACTAACCAATTACCATTATAATGCTTAAAATCTTCCATTGCATATTGGGTCACATTCAGGGGCGTAGGAACTCATTTGAAGTTGGGGGGGGGGTCAAAAGGCATTTTGAAGTCGATTCTTTCCCTGGCAACGTACATAGGCGTAATGGTTAAAATCCGAAAATGTTTGGGGGGGGGGGCAGTTTCCATGCCCCCCGGCTCCTACGCCTATGGTCACATTTTATAAATATGTCTACGCCAGCTCTATTAAAACAAACGAAGTTAAAAAACTGTATATGATGAAGAGTATGGTTAAGTTATAGTTGTCAAGCGCAACAGGTAAAATGCTGGAAATATAGTGCTATCTGAGATATAAATGTTTTACACGCATTAATTCTTGTTAATATTGAATGACAATCAAAGCGTTGCATGACAATTAACAAATTAACACAGGTCAACAAAGGTCACTGACCTCAGATGACCTAAGATGAGATTCGTTCGGCAAGAGATCGGTCTTTATATGCTCCTTCTGTTTTTAATCGCTACATGGTGCCCGTCCTTTAACATCGGCCCATTATCTCAACACAACATTAATGTAATAATAACAGAATGACGGACTTGATTGATAAAGTAACAGAAGTTACTTGGCTCCATTACCTGTTTTGGAAAGTAACGAGATCGTTACTCCGTTACTGCACAAAGTTCCGTTAGTAACAGAGTAGCGAAGTAACAGAAGTTGTCAACCACTGTCAATGCGTTACATAACCATAACGTTAAGAAGACTAAAACATAAATAATGATTTTACTAGTAAAACACTGCGACATTTGGATAAAATGAAATACAATACAATATGATCAAATTATAAGAATAATATGCTTTATTATAATAAGTATTATAATTTAAAAAATAATGTGTCTTACTAGAATAAGAAATCACTTAATAGGAAGATTCGGAAAAAAATCAGCTCCCATGTCATCAAATTATCGCCGCGAAATAACTACCTTAATATGCGTACTCTGATCAATTGTTAATGCCTTAACGAAAATATCAAGGATCCCATTGAAACACTTTGATTTGGAAGGTATTAGGAGTGTTTAGTCTTTCCATCAGAAGTAATTGCATAAAATGCCCCGAAAGTACCAACCTATTGCGCTACCAACACATTTTGAGCTGCATTGTCTCCATTTCGTTCAGATCGAAATAATCGAGTTGGTCCAAGAATCAAACGAAGTAATCCGGTCAACTCTGGCGTCTGAACGGGAGGCGGGCACCTCATTGGTGTAATCAAAAGTTAGCCATAAGGAACGGATCGCAGTTTGCCCAGCTCGATAACACGCCATAATTCAAACGAGCCACTCAGCATGTCTGGTTCAACTCAATTTCAAACTAGTCACTTAGCGGTAGATCTTAACAGCCTAAAATAGTGAAAGGTAGGGGAAACAATTAGATGAAAGTGATTTGAATGTTAAAGCATCTTTTAAACACAGAAAAAAAGCCACGACTGCGTCATCTCAATCCATCTCGACGACTTTATTTCATACCATAACGTAAATTCGGATGCATCATCAATTTTTTACTGACATTTTATTTTTCAAAGCAAATCTATAATTTATGATTGTATAAAGTTTGTATCCGGCCCTGCAGTGGCCATCTCTCTGCTGTACTCACCATGTCGAGCTGGGTAAGCGAGGGAACGTGCAGTGCAGAGCGCAGATGCTCCGATGGTCACGCTCTCTGTCTCTCTCTCTCTCACACACCAGGAGACGGCCTCTCCTGCTCTGACCAGGCCAAGACGACCCAATGTTCTGCCGGCCTGGCCGCGCCGCCCTCATGGTGGCACGCGGCGGCCGCCCCCGCCCCCGCCCACCGCCCACCGTCTGCGCCTCACCTGCGCGCCGCCCCGCACGGTGGGCGATCCAAGACGTCAGCTAACTCTGAAGATATGACGCGCTGCAGTAGTAAACGCAGCGTGCTGCTGCTCAAGACAGTGGGTGTGGGTGTGCATGGCGGTGCCGCGTAGTTCCCTGTTACACTCAGGAGGGTTCGGTCAGTTAGTTGGTTCAACAAGCTGACCAGATTAAAATGACATAACATATTCATGCAGACAGACTTATGAGTGATTATGATTCAATCATTCTTTTTGATTGAATCATTCTGATTTCACGTGAATTATCCATAAATCGATTCACCTGCTTATGAATGATTAAATTAATCATTGATTGAATCATTCATACAAATAAGATAGGGTGATTGAATCATTCATTGCAAAATTAATATTTTTGGGGCAGCATAAACTATACAAGCGAAAGCCCAACCAGCATGGTGGGGAATGGAACTGAGTCAACACATGCCAAGATCACTTTCATCACCTTCATTTAGTCTGCTAACACCTTTATTCCGAATATATGCACTATTATTTGCACTTGTGCATCGCTAGTTATTGTGATTGAATCATTAATGAATGATTCCTTGAATTAATCATTCATGATTGATTCACGACGTAAGCCTGTGAATCGCTGCGAATCATTCACCAGCGGTAATGTTGAGTGATTGAATCATGATTCAATCATTCATGTTTGCTGGTGAATCATGATTTAATAATTCATGACAATTTGAATCATTCAAAAGTCTGCATACAGGTCATGGTAGGAAAAACGTAATTATGCTGTCCAAAAACACATTCGTGATCAAAATAAGCTATGGTCACAATTCATCCAATACGGCATTTTCAGAGAATGTAGTATTAGCTTAAGAGTTGTAGCTTGTCAACTTCAGCTGCTTTCGCTATTTTATACTCTAAAAGCTTTCCTGCAAGGCAACACATAAAAGAGAAATGATACGCTTGCAAAATAAATATCACATTGTGAAGAATGATGTATGCCGCTCTCTGAAGGTGGTGCTATTCGCAGAATTGACAGTATTTCCTTTCTGCCTTTCCTGGAGCCATTTTGAATACTTCTGTCTCCACCTTTTCACACCGCTGCTTTGCAACTTTGAGTGAGCCCGTGATATTTAGTGGCAGAAAGTATTTTATTTAATATTTTCATATTTGATTTGTTAAATATTTGGATATCAAGAAATACAATATAACATCTTAAATATTTGCAATTTTTCATTTAACACTTTAAAGTTAATAAATACACAATGGACTAGTTGCAGGTTATTTGGTGAATATTTGCAAAATAATAATACAAATGTGGTGATGAACGTGAAACACATTATTTTGCATACAAATAAATATTTCGTGAGATACTTATATGTGAAAGCGTATTATTAATAAAGCACTTTATGAAGTGACGTCAATTAGCAATACAATTGCGCCGGCAACTGGAAATGCATGTTGTTTCCGGCATTTCCCGTGCCAAAGATAAAAGGTTTAAGCGCTTTTATCTGATTTACTTTTTTTTTTTTTTAATTTAGTCCGAATGTTCTGTATGGATGGCTTTCCGAGGTCAGGACCTGCGCTAAGCAGAGGAGCCTGTTGCGCTGGTCCGACCTCAACCCACCCGAATCGCGGGCAATTCCTGTTTGGCCTGGCAAATTTCAGAGACGAAAAGTTTTACGTGCCCGAACATACACTGGACACGGTCCGCCCGCTCGCTGACCGTCACTTGCATTGAGTGCGAAACCCGCTTGCCACCAGCCGCAGGGCTCATCCCCAGATCAGGAGCAAATTAGCGAGCGCCGAAAGGACTCCGAAACCCAGGCCTGCCACTACTGAGATAGGTCAGAAGACCAGCGCTCTCCCACTGAGCTACGGGGGCGGACTGTTCACACCAAACTGCTAAAAAATCATGGAGATTTATGCTTTGCATGTTCACAAGGCGTCATCTTGATGTCCTCTACAGCACATTTTCTAGACAGGCTCCGCTTCGGCTGAGGCACAGCTCTGCCCTCCGCCTCAATCATACGTAGGGGAGAACGGGGCACGTTCTGTCACGGGGCACATTATGTCAGCGGGGTTTCCTCGTGAACAATCCACCGCAGGTATATTGTTGTTTCGTCAACATATATTCCTTTGTGGCTTGCGACGCGCCCGGTACGATCAAAAGCAACAAACATGCTGCGACCTAGTTTTGTTCCCAAATTAATGGGAAAAGTTTGTTTTTCAACAGAAATCCAAACTTTTTATAAGTGAAGAAAACTTTGGTTTGTGGTCATTCAGAGATAATTGTATAAGTGTCTTTGAATGCTGTCATGGGCCTATAGGAATGTCGAGAACATTGTGCGAGCGTTAATTGTGCCCACATTCTCCCAAGAGTTTTCAAGTAAAACGAAAAAGTGTGACCTGTGTCGAGTGGGGCAGGTTCTGTCACCCAAATCTGGGCGGTTCCGTCACTGAATCTGTTCATATTCCTAGTCGTATCGCTTTAAATGACCATAAAAATGATTGCCTGTTGTTACCAGATACTGGTACAGAACCAACTTCAAGCGTTAAAAACGAATCTGGGTGGTTGCCGATGCAGTTCACGAGCGGCCAAGAATTACGTTTAACCTGCGGGGGCAGTTCTGCCCCCCAAGAGATCTCGAGAAACCGCTAGATCCGATTTCGATGGGAAGAAAACATTCAATTTCGTCGTGGACAAAATCTTAAATATTAGTACCCCGAAAATTGCTTTTTTGTTCAAAAAATGGAGGGTCAATGGGGCAACACATCGAAAATATTGGAAATGTTTTTGGAAGGTCCATTGTAGCCATGTCATTCGACCAGATTTTTATGGCAAAAAAAGCGTTTTTGGAGCTTCTAATGTCATGGTCTTTAATGTATGAAAGGGAAAAGTTCAAAATTAAAAATCATAGGCGTACTCAGGGACTCTGATTCGTGCATGGGTAGCCAAGAAAAACGCAAAAATGCAGTGTTGGGATCGTATATAGCCGTCATTTTGTACACTATTGATGGTGGGCCGATGGAATAAAACCCTCTCTCCCCCTGCAGGGCCACCACAAATGACTTTCAGGTGATAACAGGAAGTGCCCATCAATGAAGAATGTGCCCCCAATAGGTGACAGAACGTGGCCCTGTAAATATGGGGCAGGTTCTGTCAAATGAGTCAATCGCCACATTATCGACACTGGTGTCGAAACAAACTGAGATACCACTTGAACTCCTACACAAACGATTTGAAGCTATTGAATGTATGCAACAGCATTGGAAAGTATCCAATCAACCAACTCTGAAAAGTGTGCCCGCCAGGGCCAATTAGCAAAAAAGTGACAGAACGCGCCCCGGTCTCCCCTACACTTTTTATTGGAAAAAGTTGGTTACAAGCTAGCCCATGCAAAATTGCGAGAGTGGCGCCACTGGTCTTTAGTATTTACACTATGCTTATATGTTTGCTTTTGTAAAGTCGCGTGATTACAAATGCAATGGCATCTGCTTAAATCCGCCAATTCACGTGCTTTGATTTCCGTGCAATAAATGTGATGTTCATTTTTCCGTTGAACCTCCATATTACAAATAAATGTCAACCAAACTGCTCAAAACTACTTCAAATAGCTTTGATCGTCTCAACTATTGCTAATTGACGTCACGGCCAATCAGAGAGCAGAATTATAAATTACGTAAATATATTTAATTATTTAAAATCTTGATAATTGAGAGGAATTTATATGATATTGACAATCTATACAATATCTTTAATTAATTTGCGTTCCATCAAATACATAAAACAGTGGGTTAGGTAACCTGCAACTAGTCCATTGTGTATTATGTGTTATATACACACGCAAGCAAACTCCATTGAGTGCATAAGAACATTTTTTTAAAATAAGTATATTTGTCAAAGACAGACAATTTTGTTACACAAGACCTGTGGGCCACTTTCGAAGACGAGCCTGGCATAGCCAATTCATTGTTCGAAATGCAAAAGCAATACTTTGAAGCAAAAGCATGCATCACTGCTGGATGTAGAAGGCTTTTTAATTGTATATACAAATTCTTGGCCGATTTTCAAACTGGTCCATTTAAATAGGTACACCAAGTGTTGCAAAATGTGATAGGATTGGGTTACTGTTACAATCCTATACCAGTCATCCTCTTATTTTGTTAACGATATCATATTTACTGTACCCCTCTGCATCGCATAGGTTCAATATTTGTGATTTCACAGTAAGTTCTAGCGCACGTTTTATCCCCAAAACTCATTATATTGCAGATGGCCATGACTATTTTATTTCATGGGTTCTGAACAGCTATGACAGCAAAGAAGGAAATCGGGAATAATTTTTTTCTTAAATTTATCTAACTTGATATTATATTTGGATTGGATAATCTCCAAAACAATAGCATAGTAGCGATAGTGCTTTTTAACTCTTAACCCGCGAGTTACTGGGGGGGGGGCTAATTATAGCCCCTTTCCGTTATTTTGCAATATCTCCTAAACCAACAGCGTTCTCGTCACCAAACTTTCAGCACCTTGTCTCACATCAATTTGACACATGTTGTACGAAGAAAAAAGATGACACTATGAAAAATCAACAGGAAATGACGTCAGAGTGACGTCATGTTCTGCGTTTTTTGCTGAAAAATAAGAGATTGCGGGAAACGCTGTCAAAAGTACAGTGTTTAAGCTAAATTAAATTGTCACATATATAATATCACAGATTGTAAACTCGGCTAAGAAATTGATATCATGGATTTTCGAAATTTACTGAAATTCCAAATTTCGAGAAATCCCAAGTATTTTTTAACAAATTTTCAAAAATAATACGAATTTTCAAAAATGGAATATATATGATCGTGAAGATCCAATGAATATGTGTAGAATATTTCAAGTCGATATCTTCAAAAGGACTGACTGAAAACTTTTCAAAGACAAAACTCGACCACCTCTACAGTCTACAGCATAACCATGCATACAATGGCGTTTCCGTGTTTTACTTTTTACTTCAATTTATATGGAACATATTCTAATGCCATTTTTCGTTATAGTCGAAAACCGAACCCATAAACATGTGTTACAACTCCTAATGACCGTAACCTGCAGTTTGACCTCGTGACCTCGGATAACCTTGACCTGACCCAAAGTTAAAAACAGCTTAGAATGGTAAGTGTAAGTGCAAAATACACGAATCATACCAATTTATTAACTGATTATGCCTTTAATNTGTCATCGCTGATGACTGCAACAATAGAGTAGTATTTGTCAGTCGGGAAATCTATTTGACAGCTAGCCAATAATATTCTGTTTTACTCAAATCAGTTACCGGAACAAACGGTCAAGTAAAATATCTCTCCTTTTCATTGTTCACTTTAATAAATTGAGTCCGTCAGTTCAAAATAGAACAAACTACTAATATGATATCATGAGTAATAACCGTTTTCATGATTGATTATTTAGCGCGAAATGTTTTAAACATTTTAACATGTTTAAAATGTTTTAGTAATAGCCGTTTTCACGATGAACTAATTTGCGGAGAGAGAAAAAATAGAGACTACGTGACCCGTTGAAGAGGAGAAGATACACGTACCGCCGATCTCATGACGTGATCGTGGAAACTCATTTTATCGCAAATTAGTCCCACCACTAAATCAAGATTCGGTAAAACGGCTACTACTAAAACATTTTAAAATATTATAAAACATTTCGCGAAAAATAATTCATCGTGAAATCGGCAAATATACAAACATATTCGTAGAAATTCTTTGCAATCACAATTGTCTAATAATTGTACATTGCGGTAACATTTTTTGCTTTGTGAAATAGGCCTCAGATTCTGCTTATGTGAATTTTGACAAAATAAAAAATTGTAGCAAAATTAAAACGAAGGAAAATTGGGTGCAAGACAACGCATAAAGATCAGAACTAAATTAGAACTTAAATAGATCAGGAGCGAGACAGAAGAGGGCAGGAGAGGGACATAAGAGGGCAGGAGAGTGAGGAAGAAGGCAGGAGAGGGACAGTAAAGGGCAGTAGAAGGACAGAAGAAGGCAGAAGAGGGACAGGAGAGGGCAGGAGAGGTGAGGAAGAAGGCAGGAGAGGGACAGGTAAGAGGGCAGTAGAAGGACAGAAGAAGGCAGGAGAAGGAAGAAGAGGAGAGGAGAGGGACATAATGGGGCAGTAAAGGGACAGAAGAGGACAGGAGAGGGACAAAGAGCAAAACGATAACGTTATAAGTGGTACAACATCACATTACACCGTCAAAGATCATACACAAAACTGCTTATCTTTAAACGAGACAGATTAAAACTTCAGAAAATGTTTTTACCATCCTGATGTCTCCAGAACAACAAACAGGAAATATAATAGTTGCCTCAAAGGAATTGCCGCGACTGATCCTCAAACTGTATTTACCCTGCAGCCCGAGGGGCGTCTTTCTCAGCTGAGCTGAGCTTTGCTGGGTGGATTTTCAGCTCAGTTTATTCAGCTGAGCGGCTGGGTAGCTGAGTGGCTGCAGTTCACTCAGGGCGTGTTGGAGGTGAGTCTATCTGCGGATAGAGGAGCTGTCGAGCCCAGTCATCGATCTGCTGGCGGACTGTCGAGCTGAGAGCTGTCGGTGTCCGGACAGCCGGCTGCCGGTGAGAGCTGTCGGTGTCCGGACAGCCGGCTGCCACTGAGAGCTGTCGGTTTCCGGACAGCCGGCTGCCACTGGAGCTGTCGTGTTCCGGACAGCCGGCTGCCAGCTGAGAGCTGTCGGTGTCGGACACGGCTGCCACTGAGAGCTGTCGGGTGTCCGGACAGCCGGACTGCCACTGGGAGCTTCGGTGTCCCGACAGCCAGGCTGCCACTGAAGAGCTGTCGGTGTCCGGACGCTCGGCTGGCCACTTGAGAGTGTCGGGAATGTCCGGCGCCGGGCTGCCAACATGAGAGCTGTTGGTGTAGGCCGGGACAGCCGGGCTGCCGCTGAGAGCTGTTCGGTGTCCGGACAGCCGGCTGCCACTGAGAGCTGATCGGTTGTTCCCGGCGACAGCGCTGCCCACTGAGGAACTGTCGTGTCGGAACAGCCGGGCTGCCACTGAGAGCTGTCGGTGTCCGGAACAGCCGGCCTGCCCACTAGAGCGGGTCGGGTCCGGACAAGCCGTGCTGCCAGCGTGGAGAGCTGTCGGTGTCCCGGACCAGCCGGGGCTGCCGCTGAGGAGCTGTCGGTTGTCCGGACAGCGGGGCTGCCACTAGAAGACAACTGTCGGTTCCGGACAGCCGGCTGCCACTGAGATAATTGTCAGTGTCCCGGACAGATTCCGGCGTGCGCACCGATAGCTGTCGATTGCGCGGACAGCTGGCTGCCACTGAGAGCTCTGTCTGGTGTGCCGGGGACAGCGGCTGCCATTGAGAACTGTCTGCTCGGACAGCCAGCTGCCACCTGAGAGCTGCTCGGTTCCGGCACTAGGAGCCTGTGGCTGCCACTGAAGCTGTCGGTGTCCGGACAGCCGGCTGCCACGGAGAAACTGTCGTGTCCGGACAGCTGGCTGCCACTGAGAGCTGTCGGTGTCCGGACAAGCCGGCTGCCAGCTCGAGAACTGCGGTGTCCGACGGGCCGGCTGCCACTGAGAACTGTCGGTGTCCGGACAGCCGGGCTGCCACTGAGAGCTGTTCGGTGTCCGGACAGCCGGCTGCCACTGAGAACTGTGCTGTGTCGACAGCCGGCTTGCCACTGAGACTGGTGGGTCCCGACACTGGCTGCCCACTGAGAGCTGTCGGTGTCCGGACAGCCGGCTGCCACTGAGAGCTGTCGGTGTCCGGACAGCTGGTCGCGCGTACCGACAGGTTTCGCCATTTGACGGCAGAGCTGACTGGTCTGAAATACAGCTGGATGTTTTCTATCTAAAGACTGAGCTTTCAAATGTGATCGGTTGTCGACTCGCTGGTTCAAAAGTTGATATGGTAGTTTGCTAACTCCAGATCTTAAAAGTGGGTATGTCCCAAAAATGTATTTTTTTGTACTCTTCATGAATATGTGTTGTTTAACTAATAAATGGTTTGTTGAAGAGAAAATACGTTTTTAAATAGAGAAATTAGGTTGGCAGTTCATCATTATTCATCATTAATATATCAGTATTTCTTATTTTTGGTGTACCACCATAATATTTTAGTACTCTTCCATATCATACACCAACAACAATGAGCAGAATTCCCTCCCTGGTTGTCGTTGACTTAAGTTCTAGGTATTGCAAGAGGGAGTGAAATAAGAAAATACTTTTTGAATAGATTGATATTTTTCTGAAGCATATGAAATTTGTGCTTCATTTGAATGAATCGTTTAAAATATAGACGTTTGAAGGATACGTTTTAAATCATTTTGATAAAGAGACGTTAATGGTAGGCTCTTGTGATAAGATGCATTTGCTTTATTGACCCGTATCAGTAGTGGTAATTTTCACTGTCCCGGGATAGGTATCCTGGGGAAGAACACGGCATTACTAAACAAACGTTCACATCGATCGTTTGAGACAGCTGAATCACCTCATCTGCATATGTATTTCCCTCGGGATGCTTCTGCGTTTTGAACCAACGGACTCTGAGTCCCCGGTGGCGTCGTCTGAGGAGGCCATGCCACTGAATAATAGTGCCTAATAGTGCATTAATAGTGCATTCGGCCGAACAGCTGAATGGTATAATGTACGTTAAATAAATTCAAATGTAGTATCTAGCCTCGAATCCAGTCAGTTTGCTAACGTAGCGACAGACATCTGACAATGGAAATATGACCTGTAGCGGAATCAACCGCGGCTTGACGCACAGCCACGGAAATGCCACATTGCAGCAGTTCCCAACCCCCTCGACAAGAATAGCTTGGGGGTAATTACTCACGTTTTTGCAGTTAATGTCATAGTGGATCACGCACAACCGATGGGGCAGTCACGAAAAGTCGCTAATGGAATCACGACCGGACAGTAGTGGACTCATGACTGGCAGCGGAGGGCACGGACGCCGACTGTTGGCAGGCGGAAAGGCAGCACACGAAACGCAAATGATACACTTGCAAAAAAACACACATCGTGAAGAATGTCGTATGCCGCTTTCTGAAGGTGGCGTTTTTCGCAGAATTGACAGTCTTTTCTGGAACCATGTTTGATACCTTCTACTGTGTCTCCACATGTTCACACTTCACACCAGCTGTGTAACTTTGCGTTAGCCCAAGATAATGAGGAGCAGAAAGTATGCTATATAATATTATTATCATATTTGATTTGTTAAATAGTTGAATACTAGTGCATAACTCGTCCGCTCCCTGGCGATTCAGGCTGAGTGGTGGGTGGCAAGGACAGTGAATAAGCAATTAGGGATCGGATAACCCGTCCTACCGTGGCACACCCGTCGTACCTATACCACGTTTGTGTACCCGTCATACACTCGAGTCTCCTGGATGGTGTCTCGTATCTCCTGGATGGAAGTACCCTACCGAAAAACCTCCCTCCCCACTCATCTCCGCCCAACCAGCCCGTGTCCTATGTAACGCAACAGCCTGACAGCAAAGAAGGATAAAAAAGACATTGTACTTAACTCTATCCAACTATATATTAGCTTTGGAAACTTAAATGCAATAAATGTTTTCGATAAATGACAAACACTTATAATCTCTATGTTAATTTTCAATATAATTTTTCAATTGGGAGAGTTCATACCTACTGTCATACAATGCTGGGTAAGGGTGTGGAAAATTATGCTGACAATATACTGCTAATGAAATGCGCCCGTTACGTCGATTATAGCAAACGCGCGCCCAGAGCGCAGGTGTTTTGTTCGCCGCCATTCCTGTCTAGCGGGCCATTGATCCGACCTCTAGTTCGTCGTCCGCGGTGGCCGCTTTCCGACGCATAATTTACGCATTCGTCGCTTTTTCCACCCACATGTCGACCCTCATGGTGGCTTCAAGTGAGTATATATGAAGTTCGGGGGCGCTGGATGGCATCAGTCGAACCGGCTCGACACCAGCTCCATCCCGACACAACTTTCCTCCCGTTCTGCTCCAACACCGCTACCGCCGACAGCACCAATCTCGTCATGTCCACTCTGCCAGCGCTGCTCCTGTGCGCCCTTCTGGCCTCCTCTGTCGGCTTCAGTCTCCCGCCGATGCCTGAAAGCGAAAATGCTGGAGCCACAGGGGTCAGCAGAGCGGCCAACTGGCTGACGTCGGAGAAGCGCGCACGTCGGACACCATAACGGGCGACATGTTTCGGTCTGCTCTGTCTCCGGAGGACTTCACCGCCGCCGCCGAATCCCTGACAACGTTCCGCTGTCCGGTCCTGGCGCCGAGGACCCGATCGAGATGGCCGGTCTGTTCGAGGGCGACATTTCCCACATGGAAATGACCAAGGCATTGGTGGGCGGTGACATCGCCTTCGACGGTGAGGACGTGGTCCTTCGCAACGCCATTCGCGAGGAGGACAGCTTATGGCTGGATGCGGAGATCCCCTACCTCATTCATCCAGCTAACACCCAGCGGGAACGCGCCGTCATCGCCAAGAGCCGGTGGCAGCGTTCGAGAAGAAACAACCTGCATCCGCATCGTTGCCCGCCCACGCAGAAGAAACTACATCCACGTGCGAAAGGCTCCGGTTGCAGCAGCGCCTGGGCGTCATCGGTGGCGCAAGGAGCTCTCCCTCGCCAACGGCTGGCGTCTACCCCGGCGTGGCTGATGCACGAGTTCAGCAATGCAGCGCCTTTTCTGGCACGCAAGCAGAGGGCCGCCCAGGACCGCGGCGACCAGTCATCATCCACTGAACAACTATCCATCTCCGGAATGGACTACAACTTCCCGAGTACGATGACCAAGATCCAGAGCCTGGACGAGCCGTATGACGTGACCTCCATCATGCACTACGGTAAGTACGCCTTCGCCGCTAACCGTCGGAAGCCCACCATCACTCCCATCAGCCCCACCGACCAGATGGGACAGCGCAACGGCTTTTCCGAAATCGACATCAAGAAACTGAAACAAGCTGTACAAGTGCCAGGGCACTGCGGCGGCGCGGTCGGCCCACCAAAGGCGCCGAGCCCTCCAACCTGTCAGGACGATGGTGAGTTTTCTGCCTCGAGTGGAGCAGCCAAAGGTGGAGTTGCTCCAAGAACCCGACCTGGCATGAACGTCAACTGCGCCAAGTCCTGCGGCCACGTGCAAGGCCTGCGCGACCACAGCAGCGACCTGCCTGGCCTGGGCCAAGAGTGGCGAGTGCGCCCAACAACTGGACACCATGAGGCATCTACTTGTCGCGACTCGTGTGCCTCTGTCTTGGTGAGGCGGACTGAACGCCCACTGCCGCCTGACAAGCACAAGTTACTGTGCTGAATGGGCAGAGACGGCGAATGACCACCAACCCGCGGACTTCCATGATGCCAGGACTGCAATTAGTTCCTGCGGCGCGGCTGATGCACATGGGGAGTCTCGGGCGGCCACAGTCGTTCTTCAAACATCCTCAGGGTCTTGACAGCCTAAGTACCCAGCGTTGATCAGGAATCTCAGGGACTTTAAGAATAGGCGACGACAACCTCGGATGATAAGCAAGGCATCACTACATGCATAGAGAACGAAAAGTATGCTGTCCGTTTCTAGCACACCCCTTGCGTGCTTTATTCTTTTGGTTGTGTCTGAGGTTCGAAGCACATCTTAGTTTCAGCTTCTGACATATTCAAGTTGACGGCACAAAGCTGAAAAGACAAGTTTGGTTACAGGCTTGCAATGTTATAACATGTGCTGTTGTCTTGTGTTTGTATTTGTACTTTTATACAACTCTCACGGTGAGTTGGCAGCGAATAAATAAATGAAAAATATATGACGTCTTCATACTAATGTTTGGACGTCTTTTTCTTAATCAACACAAAAAAACGTTCCAATTACAAAAATAATATACTGTAAATGGACGACACCGCGCCTTGAAGATCGGTTTGATTGCTTCGGCCGCCCATGGTTCACTGCCTTATGCTACTACTGCTTTTAAACTCGCGCGGCGAAGGGTGTCTAGCCAGACGCGCGGTGCAGGGGGAAATTGTACCCCTTCGTATCTTCCGAATCAATTGCCGCAGCGAGATGCGCAAGGCGGCGATCGAAAGCTCTCAATGACACCAATTTAGTGCATACTCGAAATTGGTAAAATAAGATCATATTTCAGTTCACGGTGAACGGACAGGTCATATGTTAAAATGTTATTTGAGTTGATGGTTCATACTTTCAATTCAAAGCTTTATATTATGATTATTATCGGTGTAGATGACGCTCTTTTCTTCATAATATATTTTCTGACTTTAGACTACATATGTTTTTAGACTCCCTCTAACAGGGAGCTAAAGTAGGCGCTCTTGGCGTCTGCCTATCAAGCTGACTGGCTCGGCGCCGCAGATCGTGGTAGGCTGCCCAGTCGCTCGGCGACCCGGACCTGTCGGCACTGCTGTGTGCACAGTTGCGGCCTGAGTATTGCTCGCGGCAGCTCCGGCGTTGTCGTTGCAGCCATGGAGTCTGCATGGTTTTGCTGGCTTGGTGATTGTGGGACAGTGGCACTTATGGCCACAAGCCGATCTACGCCCAGCCATAATCGATCCGGAACTAGTGATTTCTTCCATTTCGATTATGGAACATACATGAAAATGTTCAGAACTTGACCATGAAACTAAGAATATGATAATATTTTTTAGTTACCATCACACATGGAGTTACATAAACGAACACCGAAACCGGGAACTTTTTTTTTCTTACGAAGTTACAGCAGGGAGTCCGCTGCCTTTTCGAACACGATGTATGTTTACGATGTAATGCACGAATGAGAAGAAACACAATATTAAAATGTGATTGTTTTATGTTAAAATGGAACATCGACTAGCCTGTGAAATCAAATTTTAAAACTTACAAGTATGCGTTTTTCCTGATTTTATGACAATTGTGTTGGACACAACACATAAAGTCAGCAAAAACTTAAATGCAGTTTTTCGATAAGCCGACTATAATGGAAACACACGAGATAACACGGAAGTACGAGCACGGTAGTTGACCCTTAATGGTCTTTTGCTTGCTGGGGCAAGTCAAACTTTCTGCCCCAACTTTGCCTCGCACCCAAGCGGAGCGTATAGGTATTATTTCTGCCGCCGCCGCGCGCGCAGCGCTTGCCGTGCCTGCGAGAAGGTGGGGAACGGTAGGACCCCCTGTCTACTCCAAAACAAGCAACATAGAGCAACACGTAAGAACCAGTCACTGTTGCCTGTTATGTGAGGGCATCTAATCGGTATGCAAATGTTTAGGTTTAAAGCTAACGGTTGACCTTCCAGGTCAAGTGAATGACCTCAACTCGACCACTTCCAGAATAGCGAGTTTGCTCTGTGCGGAAACATCACAGTCATAAATTGATAAATGTGAATACAAGTCATGTACCTAGTCAAGTTTTGCACAAGAAGTACTAAAAATGTATTTATTTGTTCGTATCTGGTCAAAAAAGTCATAAAAGGTGATTTTCACAAAATGACGTCATGAGTTTCTTAACTATAGGCAGCCATCACTCAGTCAAAAATAAAGAATGCATGAAATTTGGTTAGGTATTCTATCATACCTAGTGCTTTCACATTATTTCGATTTTCATAACCAATTTCTGGAAGGAAAATTTTGATTTTGTAGTGACTTTTTCCTAAAAGTAAGTTTTATTTATTTTGGGTGGTAAAAAAATATGAAAATCCAAGATCCACCAGTGTATAGAAAAATGTATTTTCATCTTGCGTCGATTTTCGGTTGCAATTTGCTACAAAACTCTATTTTCAACAATTTTTGCAACATTTATCGTCTTTCCACCAACATGACGTTACTAAAACGTCATTATATTTCAAACTTCTCAACCAATTTCAATGCAAATATAACAGCATATGTATAATTGTTGGTTACTTTGCTACTGCAAATTTCAGCAAGATACACTTGATGCGTAGAGAGTTGTGTAAGAAAAACCTCAGGGAAAGGTCGCTTTAGAACCCCCGTACGGCGAGGGTTAAAAAAAAAACATGAAAAAAACACGGATGAAATATTGAAGAACCAAGTATGGACGACACCTTAACTGAATTTCAAAGCAATATCTGTATTTTTGACTGACTTGTTCCTCCCTAAGTACTAGTCGTTGGCAATCAGAATATGTGGCAAACTGAAATACGTGGCCGGCCTACGCCCCCGGAATCAAGAGCCATCTGGTGCCAAGAGGAGTTTAAATGTTTGGAATTAGTACAAATCGTTTTCAAAATTCATATACTTGCTCAGAGTGCCATACCAAAAGACCAGGAGGCTTGTGAAAAATGGTTCATATGAGGTCCACAATTCAGTTATGGCGGGCTAATCGGATTTGGCCCATGTGCAGTGGGCTCCACGATTCGGTGGCTCGCATTTACATGGAGCCACGCCTTCCATTTTGCGTCAATGCAGTCGGCGGTGTAAACGGGTTGCCAGTCTGCAGTGAGAAAGTCCAGTTTTATGGCGTCCTCACTTAAATTGCGCGTGGACTGAAAGCTGATCAACCTCTTGTTGCGTTTACCCGCCAGTACGCGCAGATTGAGCAGTACGCACTTGTGGTCGCTGATGTCGTGCTCCTCCACCGCTACACCTGTCACNACTTATTAGAGCACAAAATAAGCCGGACCTTAGTGTGTACCATAGCAACTGCGGGCCCCTGTACACCGGCAGGCGGAGCTTGGCGGCGACTTCATACTGGTGCTCAAAATTATCCAGGTCGTCGGTCAAAGAGCCTGTGCCACTGTGCCAGGTGGTGGGTAAATGCAGCCTATCACGATGCAGGTGTCTCTGCGCAGCTTGACCCTGAGACAGATAGACTCTAGCTCAGAGCCGGGCCGAGGTGCACAGTCTCTCATCAGCGGCACGGTTCCCAGGTCATCTCGCGCAGTGATAGCCACACCACCGCCCGCACCGGTTGTCCTGTCGGACCGCTCCGTAGACAATCCAGGCAGACAGAGGGTGCGGTTGTCGATGTTGCTCGACAGGTGCGTCTCGGTAGTGCACATGACAGCAACATCCCTTCTGCGCAAAAGTTCGGCGAAGTTGGTCGNTGAATTTGATCGTATCCAGACCAATAATCAAACAAATAGCTTCTTACCGAACGAAAAATATAATGGACATTACAAAAGCGTAGGCACACCCCTTTAATCAATTTGATTCACAGAGCTCATATGAAATGGACATAGGCTGCATTAAAAAAATAACTTCATAGACTGGTACGACTGGCTTAGCTCCCTTTCAACAGATTGCAATTTGATACACGATTTCTATTGGTATTGGATAACCCTATATGTTCCAAAAGGCTTGTGACGCAGCCAATCTTCGCCGGTTGCAAGGTGTACCTACAAGCAGGATTTTGCTAATGTAGGTTCTAGAAGAAAATCTGCACATTACTGTCCTGAAACGTCACAGGTATTGAGAAGAAATTGACAGCCACATAGCGATTGCACCACCCAGAGGGCGACATTTGGCGAGGTTTTGATATTTCTTGGTGATCATTTCTCTTCTGGCTATAAGTTTATTTATTTTTATTTATGTAATTTTTCTTTTTTTTATTTTTTTTCACACATTCTTGTATTTTTTTTCACATCGCATTATTTTTTTTTTATTTTGTTTTTCTGTATTTTTTTTTGTTTTTTTTTTTTTATTAATGTTTTTTCTTGGTGTTTTTTTTTTCTTTACAGTCATATTGTTCTTTTTTATGTCTTTCTATTGATTTCAAACTATTCTTTTTTTTTTATTTTTTTTTTTTTTTTCATTTTTTTCTTTTTTATTATTTCTTTTTTCTATATATTTTGTTCTTTCTTTTCTTCTTTTTTATTTTGTTTATGTTTTTTTATTATTTTTTCTTTTTTATGTTTTTCTGATTTTGTTTTCTTCTTGTTTTATTTTGTTTATTTTTTGTTTATTTTTTTTTTTTTTTTATCTTTTATTTTCTTTCTTTCTTTTTTTTTATTATTATTTTTTTCTTATATCTGTTATTTATTATCCTGTTATTCACATACGTGTTTTTTAACTTTATTTTTTTATGTAATAAACGGTTCTTATAAAAAGTAATGTGTTTTTTAATCAGCTATCACGGGATAAATAAACCATCGAAAACCGATGAGTTTTAAGAATTTAGTGAGGTTTTAGGGCTGACCCTCCATAAAAAAACGTTCTGGATCCGCCACTGGCTAGGTGAAATATTTGTTATGTCACATCATCATCAACATCATCATCACGTTTATTTTTGCACCACAAGTAGTGACAAACTCACTGGCCACTGGCTGGCCATTGTCACTGGCCAGTGCGCATTGCGCATACACATCACCGCACAAAAACCGAGCATCACGACATTGTACATTTCACTCAAATATTAAATATCTCAAACATCAAGGCTACCAGGTTCGGCATCACCATAAGACGCAGCAGATGACATCCAGTCTAGGACACTTTTTAACACCCAAAACTTATTATATTGCACATGACATGATGACCGTCTTATCAGCAAAGAAGGAAATAACAATTTGTAATGTTGTTTTTTTGCTTATTTATACTGTCAAACCTGATATTAGCTTTATCCGGAGTCAGACCGGTAATGTATTTAATAATCATAAAGGTTCGCACTTAAACAAAGAATAATAAAAAGGTAGCAAAACAACACATAGTTATGAATGACACTGTCATATTAGCTTTGAGTTGGAAACCACAACAATCCCTTGGTAACGAGAGCGCTTTTGTTAACTCTCCAATTCCAAGCTACATGGTCCTTCAACCATGCTCGTTATCGTTTCTTCGATATTTGATAATGCATCAGGCCCATGGCTGGTAACCCACTTTTGTAATGCCAGGTGGACGATAATGGTGGCGCTTGAGATCTGTCCTTGTATTTGGTTAGACCAGGACATAATGAATGCCTTATGCTTAGATAACTATGATAAGTTACTACAGTTATCCATGCCTTACGACATTTCATTTC
>VOPJ01000146.1:0-46080 GCA_014673585.1 Semibalanus balanoides
CCGCAGGTGAGAATCAAAAATAAAAATAACTGAGAGCCACAGAAAAGTAGCTTCAGGGCACTTCTTTTTCGACTTATTGCAGTTAAAAGCCCCGCACCACATACCACCACTCATCGTCCCGCATCATGCGTGTCCTTTGTGTACGCGTTTGCTGCTTACCGTTTAACGCGTTTACTTACCGAAGGCCAAAGCGCATAAAATACGCAATAGCTGATACGTTCCAATCCAGTTTCCACGTTATCCATTCCTGAACTAATTGCTAAATTGGCGTCACGACCAATCAGGAGGCCAGAATGATAATTACGTAAAATATACTAGTAAGTTAAATTGCTGATAAATTCAGGGGGATTTATTTTTACATTGACAATATATAAAATATTTTAAATTAATTCGCGTTCCATTAAATGCATAAAAACAATGGGTTAGGTAACCTGCAACTAGTCCATTGTATAGGCATAAAAACAAAAAAAATCATTCCCCAACCCCATTATTTGTTCTAACGAGAGGGCACCTGTTTGATTTATTAAATTTAGAACACTGACCCTTCTTGCTTAGGAAATTCCATTAGACATAGAGCGCGTGTAACGTTTGATTTAACCTTTTCAAATGTAAAAATGTTTTGAATCTGACGATGCCGTAACAGTGAAAGCTTATTCCTTTTTGTCTCGACTTTTCCATTTAAATATACATTACTGCCATGTTATTGATCATTCCTTTGTATATATTTTCAACATAAAGGTAAAATTAAAGCAAACAAACTTGCAATGCAAAAGCCACCAACAATCAGCAAACTGCACAAACCACAATGTTTAGTCTTTTATTGGCAACCCTGGTTGCACTCATAATGGAAACAGAACAGCTTACATGAACACTGCTTGCGCGGCCTCTCGGTGCCAGCGGTAGGTACTGGTGTCGGTGTGGCTATCGTACGTGCGCAGTGCGTGGCGAATGATCACCGGTGCTGCCACCTATAACACGATCGACCTGCCACCTGCCGGCTAGGAATGGCGGCTTCCGAACGCCGGTCTGCAGCGCCGAGAAATGAAAGACTGCAGTCAACCACCCCGACTAGAGCAACGACAACTGAGACAGAGACAGAACCGAATTCAACGCGTCAACGCACACTCAACATAAGACATCGGTACAAAACGCGCACGCGCGACGCTCAATGTCTGACTAGAAAACGCCTGATGTCTGTAAAGGGCCGGACTCGCGCGCCTGAGGTCCGCGACTGAATGGAGACCGATTGTGAGCGATGTCAGTCACCACAGCCAAACACGCACGATCGCAGGGGAGCACTCCCCGTTTGGTTCACATCTTTGGAGCTACACACAGTGGCTGTAGTAAGTACACGACTGACGGCGGCCGCGGACAGGGGCGCGGGCAGGGTGGGGCGCTCAGCGCCGTCCCTCCCGCGCGGCGTGAGAGTTCGCTCCGCCGGCCGCCTGCCGTCCACATACACGCGCCACCACTAGGCTGCCTCGGTTGAGATGCGTCCGCCAGCCTCCGGCCGGCACCGGATGACATGGCGGGCGGCGGAGCCACCACACATCAGTACAATGGTGGACAGGCGATCCACGGCAAGACCGCTCCAAAAATAGCACGACTCTAGACATGCACGGCAAACTGGCTGGTTATTGCTGGTTTGGCGAGACAAGCGGCGCCGGTCCAACCGTGCTGGCTGCATTCAGGAACACTTCTGACACCCCGGACAACGCCGGCGCGCCAGTCACTCGGTTCTCAGTCAGTCATCGCGTACAGCAGAGGGCCACTGCCCACCCGTGGCAGGGCAGAG
The DNA here is from genome assembly GCA_014673585.1 of Semibalanus balanoides. Lineage (NCBI taxonomy): Eukaryota > Metazoa > Arthropoda > Thecostraca > Balanomorpha > Balanidae > Semibalanus > Semibalanus balanoides. Next base: position 1,796 of record VOPJ01000146.1, read on the forward strand.
GGCCGACCCGGGCCCCAGCAGTCCAGTCGGGCCTGCCTTCGACGGACCGCGAGCGCCGCCGTGGCACGCCGCTCCATCCGGCCGGGCGCGGGCTGACGGCGAGGCCGGCCGCCGACTGTGCCATCTCCACCGACTGAGTGCGGCGCACTCGACCGTGCCGCCCAGGAACCGTCCCGGCGGCGCGCCGCTCCTCCTCGGAAGAACTGGCGCCCAGATTCAGCTCCCCGACTCCCAGCTGCCGCTGCAGCACCGGCCGGTACTCCGATTTCGGCCCGGAATCCAGTCTCTCTGACTCTGACTTCAGCCCAGAGTCCTGTCCTGACTTCAGCCCCGGTCCCGGCCCCGGTCCCAGCCCCGGTCCCAGCCCCGGTCCCAGCCCGGGTCCCAGCCCCGGTCCCAGCCCCGGCTTTAACCCCGGCCCCGACTCCAGTCCTAGCCCCGGCAGCAGCGCCCGCGCCAGCTGCTCGTCGGGCCCCGGTGGCCACTCCGTCTGGCCCTGCTGACGGCCGCTGCGGCCTGGCCGGGCCAGCCAGGCGGCCGGCCGCGGTCAGGACCGCCGCGACTGTCAGCTGTCGGCCGAGAGACGCGGCGTGATCTGACAGTTGGCCAGGCTGTACTGCAGGTTGTCCCAGCCGTCACCGGCCGTGGCGTCCTCGGCGATCGGCTGGAAGTGCAGCTCGGGCTGCAGCAACTCGGCCGCCACAGCTGCCGGCTTGTAGCAGCACCGCGGTCTGGAACGGGGAGACACGACACGCGTTACCACACTGTGCGACGGCCCACAGACCGGTAGCGCATGGCGGCAAGATACAGAAACATTTTTATATCAAATTGTTCAATGGACATTGTTGTTTGCCTTCGTCACTGGCGGCCGATTGCCTACCGCTCACGGTTCAAACAGAGCAATACTGTTCCGCAGCGCCGTGGTGTCGTACGGTACAGCATCCATTCAGGCGTGCCTGAAATGTAGACTGTACCGCAGTGGCCACGAGCACATTCTATGTCCAGTTAAAACCAGAGGTGCCACAGAGCACTGGCGGATCCAGAGGGAGGGGGGCGCGTGCCCGACACGGGGGACGCAGGCCTCGTCCCACACGCCCGGGTCGCGGGATTGAGCCGTGCGTTGGCCTCCCCAAGCCGGGAGGTTTGGGGAGGCCAAAACACGACCCGGGCGCCTGGGGGAGGCAGCGCCACATGCAGCCCCCTCTGGATCCGCCACAGCCACAGAGATCCTTTGCTCAGCGACACACAGCAACGCATTGCTTAACTCGCCGCGCATTTTGTCTCAATAGACCAGCACCACTGCAAATACCACGTCGAATGCAATTACCGTCAGCCCGCCCCAGCGCAAACTTTGCCATAACAGCTGACAGGTTGACGGCGCACTGCGGTGTCCCACGGCGCCACCGACTGTTAGCCAGGGTCGGCCCATAGCAACACCGCCCCGTCCGACTGGGACGGGGGCGGGGGCGGGGAGCTCACCTGGGCGGCCGTTTGAGCTGGCTGTGCCGCTGCCGGGTGACCTGGGCGCGCAGGCAGGCGTGCTCCTGCTGCAGACAGCTGAGCTCGGTGAAGCCGCCCGTCTTCTGGCCCTGGTTCAGACGGTGACTGAAGGCCACCAGCCCCTGTCGAGCCGAACAGGACCTGGTCAGCGTAAAGAACACGGCACACCTTGCTCGCTGACACCGGTCCGATCTGACTGACGGCGCCGGTCCGGTCTGACTGACGGGGGACGGTGACTGGCATGACGTGGACAGCGGACATGCAAGCGACACCATAAAACTGCGCCAGTGGAATGGTGAAATGCCTTATACGGCTGGAACGCAGCTATGGACTTTTCACTTATATTTATTTATTAAATCATAGGTTTCTGGTGTTGAGTATATGCATACAATTAAATAGACGCCAGCGGCCAGTAGAAACAGCATTGCCACTCACTCTCTGGCTAACACTAGCCACGGGAACATTCCACATGTACAGCGCTGGTAGCACAAAGCGCAAAGTTGTTGCATGCCAATAAATCGCAACAGCAGCATCAAAAAACTAACATGCAAGTAACTACGCTGCACGGCTTTAACGAACAGCACCGCTGCATTTCTCGTCATCAATCCTGTCACCCCAGCTGAATACTGCATATGTATCCCTGGTGCCGTCGGTCCCTCACCTCGTGTGCACTGACCATCGCTCACCTGCGAGGCGACCAGGCCGTCCGAGGCGCGCCGGCCCTCCCTGAAGCTGACGGGCGAGCGCCGGCCGCCGGCCGCTGGCTCCAGCGGGTTGTGCCGCACGCTGTGGCGGCAGGCGAGTGTCGGCCGGCACGGCGGCTTGGCCAGCGCCGCCGACTGGTAGCACGAGCTCGAGCTGCTAAACATGTCCGGCTCCATCTGCGAGTCGAACGACTCGAAGTTGTTGGACTCGCTGCTGGTGATGGAGCCGAACGGCGACTCGGGCGCCAGCGCGCCGTCGGACGGTTTGCGCGCCACGGGCGGGTGGCGGACGCCGGAGGTCGGCGCCGCCGCCGTCAGCAGCTCGTCGGCCAAGTCCACCTCGACGCCCTCGTCGAAGGAGGGCGCGCCGCCGGTGCCGGCCGCGGGCGGCGGCGTGGGACCCGACTCCACCGACTCCACCGACTCCACGGGGTCGGTAGAGTCGGGCCCGGCCGTGAGCCGCGCAGCCTGCTCGGCTACACTGCTAGGACGCCGGCGCGCCAGGCCGCAGCTCGCAGGGCACGGGTAGCTGCTGCGGTGGTGGCGCAGTCGCTCGTCCAGCAGCAGGTAGATGCCGGCGTGGTGGTCGTACGCGCGACGCAGTACAGACTGAGGACAGAGCCGAGGACAGCGGCGTGTCAAATGCGGAGCCAGGGTTATACAACACTGTATGCCAGTTACAACTGTCGTATGCCAGTTTTGTACAACACTGGTTCGAGACAGGTACTACGTCACTTCTTTGCTTAAAATATGCTATATCGGCACGGAGTCGTGTATTTCGACACTTATGCTAAGCTGCAACTGAGAACGATTATTAGTATAATTTTGGATCGTTTTAACACATATATTTTATTTTATTTGCAAACTCTTTGTTCAGCTCTCTTAAAACGCCGCCAGAATCATCGAAGCGATATGGAGTTTTCGGCAGGCTAAATGCGGCGTAGTTCAATGCTGCTGACTCCACACTGTTGGACGTCACAGGAGACAAAAATAACGCAAAAACGCAATATCCACACTTAATTACAACGATAGGCGGTACTTAGAATGGTTTATTCTCGAAACATGAACGATAACGACCCGCTGTCTGTGGCAGGTAATATCAATCTTAATACCAGATGTCCATTATACCTGGGTAGATGCCAGGCATAATAGAGGTGCCTATATATCACGCTATAAATACTTGTAATACCACTGCTGAAAACTTTGATGTGCGTTAGTTACGTCACAACGAGGCGGAATATTTTTTACCGCCGGTGGCGACACGGCGCCAAAATAGACGCGCTAAAAATTCAACACCAATTAGCGCCGTTATCAGCGGTGGCTGCAGGGAAAAGGCAGCTGTGGCGGCGTCAGTACCTACCATATGTTGCATGATGCGAACGGCCCTGGCCGGCAACGGGTGCCGCCACCAGCTGGACCGATGACATACCTACCGACCGCTGAATGTTCCATACCGAGCCCCGGGAATATCCTAATGCGTGACGAGCACAAACACAATGGGCCCGTTCCTGTAAACTAACGGCGACTGGCTGAGCACTTCACCGTGAGCTACGCCAGCTGAAATTCCCGACCGGAGTCGCCTGGCGAGCGGTATACCGTGGCGACGAATCCGTCTCCTGGTTATATAACTGCACTCTGATATGTAACCGTACACTGCTAGGCTCACCTGTCTGGTGACGGAGGTGTCGATACCGAGGCCCTGCATCACGCGCAGCACGTGCTCGCTGACCTCGGCAGGCGGCGGCGGCGGCGGCGGCGCGGGGGGCGCTGGGGAGCCGGTCTGCAGCCAGCGGTGGCGCAGCACGTGCGGCATGGTCATGCGGCGCGCCGGGTCCACCACCAGCATCTTCCGCACCAGGCTCTCACAGTCTGCAGGAGGGATGGGACACGGTCACAAGACGGGCGCTTCCATCACAGTTTGCCCGAACAGGCGGGGCACGGCCTCACATTAGCGTTGGTGGCAAACGCCAGCGATGAGTGGGGCGTCGAAGGAACCTGCTCTGGATCGAATGCTCAGGGTTACTGCAAGTCAACGTATTGGGTATATGGGATGCTTCGCCTTGTATTATTTACGGGCCTGATGTCAGTAAGTACTAGTGTGTGAGTGGTGCGTGACAGGAGCAGATGGAATCGATATGGCATTTTCCACGACAGCTTTGGCGATAGAAGCTGTCAAATTTATGTTGTTCAAAACGGAACGAAGCAATACTACAAATTCCCGTGCAGAAGATGACGTAACGCTTCACGGATATGCAATGCCGCTATTCTACGTCGGCACAAGAAAAGTCTTGCACTGCGCAAACATTGATTGCAAGCTGCAAACATTGGCCAGAACTGCCAACTGAGCTATCCGTGCCTTCGATCCAGTGACGTCGCCGACACAGCGCGGTGAGTCGATGGAAAGTTTACGCAGGTCTATCGATCCTACAGCACACGGTTCCTGCCTGATTGCAGCTAGCTGACTCGTCAGAGTTCAGTGACATGTATTGATCGGCAGGACGACATTGTGTGAGCGCTTATCGTGAGCGTGCGCAGTGACAGTGACGAAAGCCGTTTAATCGCTGGCGGAATCTGAAAGCCCGCTCTGAAATTGCATGCGGGAGCTAATATGGTGATCGGTATCATTGATGCATCGATTAAGACATTTGTCATAATTATGCACATATGTCATTCCTTGTGATTTGAAGCATCTTCGATATGCTCAAAACATAATGTTATCACAGTAGTCAGACAATAGTCGCGTTTACATAGCAAATAAACGATTTTTCCGATGTCTAATTATCTATTTCCAATGTATAATTCTCTATTGATGCATTATATACCACGCTGACTGATTAAGCTGCATTGCACATACGAGTCCAGCCACATGTACGAGTATGTGCAATGGTCCACTCCAGAAGTTTTGGACCTCGTACATGCGGCTGGACCAGATAACTATGAGCTGGACTGGGACACGTTACATCAAATGCTTATAAATCCCTGCGGACATCAGGAAAAGTATTACGCTACCCATGGACGACTGAACGTCGTCAGCCCTGCCGGAGTGTCTTCAGAGGGAGTCCCAGACAGGGATCCCAGAGGTGCCCCTCCCTCCCTCCTGAGTGACCTGTGGGCGGGACAGCGCGACGGCCTCCTCCCAGAATAGCGACTGGCCGCCCCCGGTGCCGCAGTCCAGTGTCAGGTGGGGCTTCTTCTCCGCCGACTCGGCCCACGCCAGGCTCGGCAGAGACCGGGTCACTGGGCGTCAGCGGCCGACTATCACCGCGAGCTGCAGACGTCATCCGACGGCGGGCAGACGTCATCCGACGGCGGCGTCAATAGACCGCCCACGTGGCACTGCTGCTGCCCCGTCCCCGCCCCCTGCTGCCCCCGTCCCCGCCCCCCAGCCGCCGACGCAGGGCCGGGCAGGTCGGGCAGAGTGATGCTGGGGTAGAGCGAGGTGAGAGAGACCCAGTTGGAACAGTCGACGGAGGCGTTACAGCGGAGCTCAGATACGCTGACATTTAACCAGTTGGAAGTCCGTTGTCAGAAAGTTAGAAAGGATGGGCTTGCAACACTATTCCTGTCCAAGGTGTCCATTCGGATGGACGTATTTGGTCGGAAGTGTGAGGAGAATGAATCTGGTTTAACTCCTGTCGGAGCACTTCTGACAACGTTTCAGCATGACCACTTCGTGAAAAGCGATGCATTCTAGCTGAAGAGATTGCGTGAGCCTTTTATCTTTCTAGTAGAGTTTGATTTTCCATTGGGTCTGCAGTGCAGTAATATTTTTTATCTTTGCACTCCTCTGAGATGCAAAGATAAAAATGTTTAATGCTCGTTCAACGATCAAGTGAAATATGTGTTATATTGCAATCCCTCAAGATGCAAGATAAGGTCAGCCGAGTTTCGACGAAAAATCAGTACTGAACTGTACTGCGATTCGAATCAACGGCGATCCAGGGGGGCCAAAGCGCGTCATGCACCCCCCAAAACCACCCCAAAAATCGGCGCAAATTTGACATTTCGTGAGGGTTTGTGCGTAAGAACTAAAGCAACTTGTTGTACTAGAGAAGTTTGTTTTAAATCAAGTTATTGATATAAGCAAGCGAAATCCACTGAGCTCTTTCAGAATTAGCCGATAATCTTGGGATTTCGGCCCACAACCTGTCAAAACTCCCACTTTCTCGGATCGCCAGTCGGATGATCAAACCTCCTAACTTACAACAGATATAGCGAATTCTTCAAGTTCTCCCTCGGGAAGATAAGGAAAATCTCTTTCCGCGCGCTGTTCCTGACAAAACCTCGCTCCTTCGTCGCTCGGTTTTTCAGTCACACGCTTGGAAAAGATATCCTTACCTTATCTTCCACTCGGAGCCATGAAGCAAATAAATATATGACAAAGCAAACAAATAAATCCAAAACGGTGGCATTTAGCGCCCATTTGCAAAAATCTTGTTTTCGATTAATGTCTCAGTCCTGTCAGCAAATGAGCTGACGAACAGTGGCAGTGATATGGAGATTAATAAAGCATCGTTCCAGAGGTCAGTGAACCAACTGAGTAGCGCAGGGTAGCAGACAGACATACTGACAGTGAACAGACGTCATCAAAGGAGCGCAGATGGCCCTAAGCTGCAGCCGCAGCGGGACCATAAGGCAGCCTGGCGGTGACGAAACGGCACCAAAATAGCGCCAAAATGGTGCCAGTTAGAACATCATTACGTCGCGAAACGCTCCTTTTAGACTCAATGTTATTGTAGATATAGAGCTGAGGTATCTATATATAAAACATAGCGTAATACTAATATGGGACGAAATGAAAGTATCAATAGTTTCTTTAGAATATGTTTGTTACAATGAGACTTTGGTCATTAGTTACTTTGTATAATTTAACTAGAGCAGTTTTCAGTGATTAACCTGCTATTTGTAGAATTCTACGAAACTCATTCATTTAGTTTCACATCATTCAGCTCTCAACAGCGCTTTGAAACCATTCATCCTCGGCCTCTGCCCCGCCCACCTTACCAGCGTCATCGTCAGCCCTCAACAGATCCCTGCACCCCATTCATAACCCTGCCTTCCGCTGCCAACCTGGCCGTCCCCGCTGCTGCCCAATCAGTGACGACGACGGTGGCAGCAGCGTCACAGCTTCCCGGCAACACCTGGCAACACCTAGCAACACCGGGCCCGTGAATCCCCCGAGGGCATTCACGGGGCGCTAACAATGGCCGGCGTCCCGCTCAGAGCGACGCGGCGCTCCGGTATTTCTGCTCGGCCGATGCGTCATTACGGCGTCTATAAAGGGACGCCACGGCCGCCGGCCGGCCCGCTCGCTTACGCTCTGATTAAAACTCCTGGGCCAGTGACGTCAGCCGCTTAAATGACGTCAGCCGCTAACGCCGTCGGCTGTTGGCCGCCACCCACGCCCGACCGAGCCAACGCAGCGGCAAACTGCAGCTCTGAGGCCGTGCCGTGGCGCAGGAAAAGCTGCCGCTCTAATGATAAAACATTACACCACGCGAGATCTTAGCCCATAACTGTGCAAATAAATTCCGCGTCACATTCAAAACATCAAATCAATATTTAATCAAGCGCGTTGAGTATCCCTCGCTTCTGATTGCTTGAGAGGGGAGGGCGTATTTTCAAAGCGACATGTCAAATCTCAGGGATGTGTCCTTTGGCCCCGTGCCGGCCGGCGGCCACCAGATCCTTCCCCGGCGATGTGCGATGAGTGGTGCGCTGCAGACACCGCTCATCAGCCGAGGAGCGGGCATGTCCACGGGAACAGCCGCTCGATCGGACGGAGATTGCCGCTGATCTATTCATCGAGCAGGCGGCGCTCATACGGCTGGCGTGGCCGAGCGACGCCGCCGACTGGCGCCGCTACGCAACCGCAGTCCGAGCGCTTCCTGAAGCTCGGCCGACCGTGAGCAGGAGCGAGAGATAGACGGCCAATAGGGCAGCTCGCTCCCGGTAATCATCCCGGCGATCGTGTGATTGCAGACACAGATCTGACGCAAATAGACGCAGATGGGATCATGGGATCATCATACGTGGTAGTGTAACGAAAGACGGGTGGTGGAAGAGATGCGTAGCGTTATGGGTCTGTTCTAGACAACCCAGTCTACTGGTGACCAGGCCTCAAAAGAAAGGAGCGTATGTGACTATGTTAAGAGTACATCCACAGGTCAATCAAATGATAAATGATGAGTTTGAAGAAGAATAAAAATACCTAAGGGATAACCTTGTCCGCATTATTTCTTCCGGATCGGATCCTGTCCCCGTCCCTGCTGAGTGCCACCGTGCCGGCCTCGCTAAGTACGTCGTGTCAGAAGCCACTCTGTCCAGTTCCGAAACCGGATCAGCACACCGCCGCCTGTGAGAGCACTCAGCGTCATGCCAACGTCATCGACTCAAGCGGAGTTGGGGGCTCTAGCGCATGGGAGGGGGCAGGGGCTTTTAGCTCCCCCAAATCACCTGAAATCGGCGAAATTTGACACATTTTCTAATGTAGAAGAAAATATAAAAACTTTTACTAGGGCATGTTTGTTTTAAGCTGTGCAATGGCACAATTAAGTAAGCCAAATCCTATGAGTTTTCCCAATGTGTGGAAACTTCTTGAAATTAGCCCCCTCCAAATCGCATGCAGCCCGCGTTCTTGATCCGCCGGTGGGTGTGGGGGACATGAATCCGCCGGTGGGTGTGGGGGACACTCGCCTGTGGACATGAAGAACGGTATCCGGAACCTGCCGGCCAATACGCGGTCCCGCAGCACCTGAACTGAGCTGCCCTCGAACGGCAGCGCGCCGCACACCAGCACGTACAGCACCACACCCAGACTCTGCCGGGGAGAGGAGGGGAACAGAGGTCAGTCAAATGCTGTAAAAACACTCTGAGTTTTCGAATTTTTGAAAACTCTATCCATTCGAGAAGTTCCGTTTTGATAAATCAGAAATCAATATATTTATCTTGGTCAGAGAAACCTTAAGAAAGTGTCGACAAGTTCCCTCCTCCTACTACGACAAAGTCGCTCCTTCTTACTGAAGATCAGTAAGAAGATTAGAAAGCCGGCGAGGCTGGAGACTTACCCAGATGTCGATCTCTGGACCGGTGTAGACTTTGCCCTCGAACACCTCAGGCGCGGCGTACGGCGGCGAGCCGCACCACGTGGTCAGCGCGCCGTCCGGCTGGAAGAACGTGCTGAAGCCCCAGTCGGCGATCTTGATCTGCCCACATCCGTCTATCAGCAGATTCTCCACCTGACGGCAACAATCAACGGCAGCGTTACAGTCAGATCAGCCAATCAACAGCCGCGTTACAGTTAGATCACCAATCAACGGCCGCGTTACAGTCAGAACACCAATCGCCTGCGATGTTACAGTCAGATCACCAATCGCCTGCGGTGTTACAGTCAGAACACCAATCGCCTGCGGTGTTACAGTCAGAACATAAATCGGTGCCCGGATAATACCAATACCAATCATAAAATCACGGAACGCGTTATATTTGTTTCAATACTTTTGCAATATCCGTATATTAGCCGTTTTCACGATGGCTTATTTTGCGCGAAATGTTTTAAAACATTTTAAAATGTTTTAAAATGTTTTAGTTGTAGCCGTTTTCACGATGGACTAGTTTGCGAGAAATGTTTTAACCCTCACCGTATGGTCCCGAAGGGAGAGGGTCAAAACATTTTTTTTTTCGCAAATTGATCCATCGTGAAGATGGCTACTACTAAAACTTTTAAAACATTGTAAAATGTTTTAAACATTTCGCACAAAATAAACCATCGTGAAAACTACTAGTTGCAAACAAACTAATATAGTTGCAACTTGCAAAATGCAAACGTCCTTTTTCTTGAAGATATACAAACCGGTTGTATGTGTAGTTAGTAGGTTTGTAATATGTACATATATGTTATGTGTAGTTATATTAACATATTATAATATTATAGAAACATATTATATGTAGGCACATTTACAATTATACTTACGTGGCGTGTGCAATTTGTGATGAAACGTATTGAATGTGTCAGTTGTACAATCGGAATCTTCAACCTACACATACAATCGGTGTCGTAAATACCTTTATGAAAAAGGCTACTAGTGGGTCAGTTTAGTTGCATACGTACTATAGTCTGTTCCATGAGTCTTCCACCTTTACTCAAAGATATCAGAGTTATTAAAGGAAATAGTTCACCTTCAACATGGGTTTCGAACTGAGATAGCAGTTTTGTAGCCCGTGTTTGAAAAAACCCTCACTATAAGTTTCTGAAGCTGAAAAGGGCTCTCCAGCCGAATAATATTTGACTTTTTGTCGAAGGATGTAAGAATATGGGCCCTACGCACCTGGGCAGAGGCTATGCAGTAATTTTTAATGGCGGGACTACTTCCGAATATCTGATTGGCTGAGCCACGTTTGATGTTGCGGAGAGTACGCATATAGTTTTGATAAAATTAATAATGTACGTCCTTCTGTCCTGAATCGGTCCTGAATGTATGGCTATTTTTGACATTATGAAAAGAAATTGTATTTCAAAATATAGTCAAATCGTGTTTGAAAAAAACTTGGTTAACTATTTTCTTTAAGCGCGTGTTTTAATGAAGATATTCTAAAAATCGAATGTCGTTGAATACATATTTTTGACGAGGACATGCTGGTCGCGGGAGAATTAAAGTTGCCTTGGGTCGCGGGGTCTTACATCAAGCTACTACAGCCCTTAGGTACGTTGTACACAATAGCCGTATTCACGATGGCTTATTTTGCGCGAAATGTTTTAAAACATTTTAAAATGTTTTAAAATGTTTCAGTGGTAGGCGTCTTCACGATGGGCTAATTTGCGAGCAATGTTTTAAACCTCGCCGTATGGGACCTTTGGGCGAGAGTTAAAACATATTTTCGCCAATTAGTTCATCGTGAAAGCGGCTACTACTAAAACATTTTAAAACATTTTGAAATGTTTTAAAACATTTCACGCAAAATAACCCATCGTGAAAACGGCTAATAATGCATTAGTATGAAAAGGTTGAATGCATTTGTGTGCATTGTAGCGTTCTCAGCTGTAATCACAGTCCGGCGCTGGCACACTCTGCTCGGTGAATGCCGGGCGCAGCCGACCACGCTCAGATAGGTATGAGCACTGAGCAGTGGCGTACTTTTCATTTCGGATCATTGCAGCAGCGTCAAAGGATTCCAATATCGTCCCGGATGCCCATTTCTCGGGTAAAGGTCAGGGGAGGTAACTTAACCATTCTGTCCGTCTCTGTGACGCACAACCTTTTTCATATGACCGACTCTGTTCGTCCCTGTGACGCACAGCCTTTTTCACATTGTGACCGATTCGAATGCAATTTGTCAATAAACCCGACGCCAGTCCAGACCGGCAGAGCAGTACAATTATCTGAAACCCAGTATAACATTTGTGTTAAACAGGTTAAGAGCGATGCATTAATATTTAAACAAGTACATTTATCTGTACATGTGATTTGTTCCAATAAAAGGATGTTGAAATAAATTAGTTGATTAATTTATTTTTCATTTACCCCTCCCCCGCTCAACAATACTTTTCATTGACAGCGCCCTCTTGAGGGCTCGGTCCCCCTTGACGGGTTTATAAGTACACCACTGCATTGGCAGATCTAGGATTTAGTTTTTGGTGCCATGGGGGGCATCACCCCGAAAAAGTTCATCAAAATAAAAAAGTCCTCAGATTTCGCTCCCTTATGCATTGCTAGACATTTTAAAATAAACTTGCCTTAGCAAAAGTTGCCTAGATCTCCTTTTAAATCAGGAAATGTGTAAATTTGCGCCGATTTCAGGCGGTTTGGGGGTCCCTGATGCCCCCTGGATCCGCCATTGCACCACTGCTCATATCTATATGATACATGTAAGCGCCTTCAACCATTTCATACCAATGCAATATTGTGTACAAAGTATCTATATAGGTCTGTAGCTTGATGTAAGACCCCGCGACCGGCATCTTCTCGCCAAAAATATGTTTTCAGCAACGTTCGATTTTTAGAATATCGTCACTAAAAACGTGTTTAACAACTATGATAGTGAAGGTAGAAGACTCGTGGAACAGACTTATTGCGAGCGAGCGCGAAGCGCGAGCGAGTCCTCACTGAATACCGTATTTTTTCACATATCAGCGGCCGACCCGGCCCGGCCCGGCCAGACCATAACGCTGGTCAGAAGCTTATATCTTTTGAATCCCGCATTCGATTGACAAGACCAATTGTGGCAAAGCTCCATCTACCATGACCGTGTCCATGACCGTGTGCATTAAATAACCGGTCTTGCCGTTGTTTCGGTTGCTAAGTGTATTTAGGTTAATAGAATAGAACTTCAAATATAATAGAAATAGAAGAGAATAGAAATAGAAAACCAAATGGTTTATGGTTTTCTAGCAGGACAATGATCCATATTCGCAGATTACGAATATAAGTTGCATTATGCATCGTTCCACACACCAGAAGGAAACCATTTATAATGTGTTCAGCACTCGATATGACGGATATGTTAAATATTACGGTGTTTGGCGATATTCTCTAGATTCCTTTGAACGCGACCCCATTCTTTTGATCAAGACATCACGTCAACGATGGACATAACATAGGATTGGATCTTAATGGGTCCACCGCAAGTCCACCATTGGAAAACAAAAGACAGAGTGGGATAATATCAAATAAGGCCGCCACAAAAACCGGGGACAGGCGGCCGCCGGGTTCAATAACACGCAATCCGGGGTCAGTCGATTGCCCCCTCCCCCCCACGGCCAGAAAAGTCGCGCAAAGCAGCGAGGGCAGTAATGAGGAGTGGCGTGGGGGACCCGAAAGGTCAGCCATTCGGTAAGAATAGGACAGGCTCTCCATCGTTAGCTGAGCATTGATTGATGGAGCAAACGAGCCGATCGCTGGCGAACCGTTCACATGCGAGGGCATGAGGACGGCGACACCACGGGGGCAGGGAGGGGACAGGTCAGGGAGTACGGCACTGTAGAGGACAGTGAAGGCGATTCAGGGGACATATATGAGATGATGCAGGGGACAGGGACAGGTACCACCACGCAGCTCCAGCCTTCAGACGTCAGGAAGGTCATTTCGCGCGGCATAACTTCGCGCTGGGTCGGAACGCGAGGCTGACGCAACAGTGGAGCAGCTTACACCCGGGCTCAGAAATGGTCACGTATAAAACCGATACTGGAAGGATGACGGCTGTGAGCCGAACTGCGGACCCCCCCCCCCCCTGTGACGCTCTCCACTGGTGTGGGATGAATTGCTGAGCCATGGGATGTGAGTGGGCGGGTGGTGACGCACATCACGTGACACGCTGAGTGACGGGTCACCTGTGTGTTACTGATGGCGTGACGCGGGCAGGCCGTGACGCACATCACGTGACGCACGTGTCACAGATCACCTGTGTGTCACACTGTCACATTGTGTCACCTGTGTGCTCGGGGATGACCTTGGCCTGTGCGTCCACATTATAAGTTGGAAATGTTTTTTTAATGTTTTGATGTTTTTTGGTCTTTATGCAATGTGTTATAAGCAGACACTATCATGGGTGCCCAAACCCCAAACCCAACCCAACCGAAACTCATGAACCCACAAAGCCCAAGGACCAGGACCAGACCCATTCAAATTCATAATATTTGACCACCCCATGCCCATTGGGGCCCATTTCAGAATTTAAGGAAGATTTTTAATTATTTTCACAAAACATTCGCAACCATTACCTAGGCATTGTTGACTTTTTCATAAAATTTAACGAGAAATAATATTTAGGCACAGTACTGTGATTGCTTGATTTGAAACATACGAAACACTTTTGCGGTCAAACATTATTCATAATTGGAATTAGCTAGGATCAAGGGACTTGCTTAACAAATTCTTACTTTCCATATTACTTTACCACGATTTATGTTGTCATATAATTGCAAAAATTTATATCTGTTTTTAAGTGTCCTATATTCATATATAAAAATAAAACCTGTTTAACATCTGGTTGTCAAGTAAAAATTCAACTCTTAGCAAAACATTATTCCCCAAAATTTGCCATTTACCCTGCCGCCCAGAACCCATTGAAAGTTCAAAAAAAATGGATACCAAACCCAGACATTTGGAAGAATTGAGTGGGCACCCATGGGTGCACCCAGCCCATGATAGTCCCTGGTTATAAGTTGCATCAAGTGTTATGAAAAGTTAAATGGTTAAATTATGCCACAATTTGTTGTCAAGCTATTTCGAAGGTTTCAGTTGTCACATGGACAGTCTTTCAACGTCGGTATTAAACGGTCGTGAGGAAGTGCAATTTTTATAAACGAGAACATTTAGTGGCGCTTGTTGGCTATATAAAGAAGTACACAAGGTCACTTAAGCAAGTACCTTATAGTGCTAAGAGGTCTGACAAACGTAAATTGTTAATGCGATGACGGTCGCTAATACAAACGCTGGTACTGGAAATAAGTGTTAAAATTAATTTAGCAATATGAAATACACTTACTTGAAAAGGACTAGTAAACGAGCCACTAAATTCTTAACATGCCTTGCGTCAAAGGGAATAGCTCACCTTTAACATGGGTTTTTGAACTGCGATAGCAGATTTGTAGAGCAGATTAATGAGCAGATTGAACAATGGGTTGGGGTGAAATAATTACCTCGCTACGTTAATTAACTTCGACTCAGGACTAGTGGGCCCCTTTAAGAAGACGCTGTTTCATGTCCCGATTCGGGCACGACACATCGCCGGATGTATGATGTCATACCCGCTGACGTCATAATTGTGTCATACGCATTCTGCTGCAACCTGGCCGTACTCATTGCCGTTAGCAAATAGTACCGATTGTTACCACCGAGTCGGTGAACCACCGAGTCGGTTCAGTGTCTGTTGACCGAGACAGTGAATGTCAGGTTTGTATTAGTATTTGTATTTTGGGCCATATGCAATGCATGACGTCATGCATTGTCAATTGTCATGATTTTTGTTTAGGTCATGAAGAAGAAAAAAAGAGAAACATGCCCATTTTTCGACTAATTTCCATCGATATCTTCCAGGCAAATGCCATATTCGTTTTTACAGCTCAAAATACCTTTAATAGTCAAAGTTTAAGACAACTTTCAAGGAAACCTTTTCACTTCAAAAATGGTAAGAAGCATATTTTCGCCACGGTATGGGTGGGCAAGTCAGAATGACACGATCTTAGACGACACAGGGTATCTGAAGCTTGGCTATTTGCCACGTCACTGTCGTCTTCAAACAATGCAGCCTAACCAAGTCATTTTCCACTAATTCCCGTTACCATCTGCATCTGACGAAGCATCTGTCTGTCTGTCGCCTCTCTAGTCTCCACACGTCATCTGTCGCCTCTCCACGCGTCTCCAGGAAATAGCTGCAACTTATCGCTGACAGAGACTGTGGTGACAGGCCGGCCTTGAGGGTGGCTGCAGAGCGTCGGCACCGGACCTGCGTCACTGACCCTCACCCACTTCCCGGGCCGGCGTGTCGCGCTGTCAGCGTGCTCCCTGCCGCGGCACGACCAGACAGTGCTCCCTGCTGCGACACGACCAGACCAGTGCTCCCTGCTGCGGACGCAACGACCAGACAGTGAGCTCCCTGCTGCGCACGACCAGAACAGTGCTCCCTGCCGCGGCACGACCGACAGTGCTCCCTGCCGCGCACGGACCAGACAGTTGCTTCCCTGCCGCGGCACGACCCAGACAGTGCTCCCTGCGCCGTGGCATACGACCCAGAACCAGTGCTCCCTGCTGCGACACGAACCAGACAGTTTGCTCCCTGCCGTGGCACGACCAGACAGGCTCCCTCCCGCGGCACGACAGGACAAATGCACCCTGCTGGCGGCACGACCAGACAGTGCTCCCCTGCTGCGACACGACAGACAATGCACCCTGCTGCGGCACGACCAGACAGTGCTCCCTGCCGCGGCACGACCAGACAGTGCTCCCTGCCGTGGCTCGACCAGACAGTAGAGCCCATCATGTAATGGGAAGCCCATATGGAAATGGGAATGGAACGGGAATGGGTGGAAATGGGACAAACTTTTGGGAAGTTCATGGATTGGAATGGATATGGGACAGGCCATATCATTATTTAGCACTAAAAACAGATAGATATGCTGAAATGGGTGTGAATGGGAGCCCCATCACGTATGAATGCGGATTGGAATGGATTTGGGTCTGGCTGAATGGGCTGGAACGGGATGGTGGCTGAAAATGTGTTCCATGAAGGGCTCTACCCGACAGTGTTCCCTGCCGCCGCACCATTTGCACGAACTGTTGATACGTGATGCGCTGCGACGCTTCAGCGTAGTCGGAAGCAGCGGCGCGGACACGACTTTGCATACTTCGGAACAGGTTTTCCGGAAGAGTTGGCGCGAAACAAATTGACGCAGATTCAAGCCGATTCGTGGAATGACGCAAAACGTCGCTTGTGTCAAGCGCACCGAAGCGTAGCGACGTGCGTCGAACATTTGGAGACGCGCACGTCTCTCCGCCCGCAGTGCTTAGTGCGCAGTTTTTGGACAGAAAGGAGTGACGACCCATATAGTTATCCGTCGGAAACGCGGCCAGACCACAACACAGGGTCAGCAGGGTTAGGAAACGATGTCGTAGTTCGCTGCGATATCGCCCGTGAACCGACCCCGCGCAAACCGTTATTCCACAGAAATGTGAAGTGCTGTCGTGAATGCCAATGTATTCTGTATAACGGTATTGTAAAGTGGTGCGCGATTTTAAAATAGTATACCACTCACCATTGACGTCATGAGGGGCGTGTCGCTTAAATAGTCATGCATCGACGGTGCAAACGGCATGGAGACTCAGGATGTAACAATGCGAAACATTGTTCGGTATTTCCCGTCTGTCAATTGTTCAGTGGAAGCTGATAGTTTGTCATTTTAACCACCTGACTGGCTTAGCAGGATTTAATGTGTTCATGTGCATTTTCTGCAAATAAATTTTAAACTTTCCAAGTTATGAAGCAAAATGTGGCGAACAATGCATGGCTTCTTTACGGCAAGGCCCACCGAAGTAGGAGCGAAGTGTTTCACATACGGGAATGAATGTAGAATCACTCAGCAGAATCAATTGGTCTCGTAGAACCAATCAACCACGGATCTGCTTATTAGTCAAACAAGATACGAATTCATGTACAGTCGGTCTATTATGTATCTTCCCCTTTTTAGCATCTAGAACTTATCTAATTCCACTTTTGTAAGCATGAAGGACTGATACAAGGGAACATGTGGTACTTGCCTAGATAGATACCAACATGTTCCCAATAAAATAGTCCTTCATTTTGTACACCAGAAAGTGAAATTGGAGGAGTTTTAGAAACTAAAAAGGGAAGATACATAATAGACCGACAGTACATACATGGATAAACGAATGAATGCGTATGCAGGAATTCATTTCTATCGCAGTTACTCACCTTAATCGACTTAATCGTGATCATACGGCAGAAGTTTGAGCACCACTTACTGTGCCAACAGTCAACAGTCGCTTCAGGCGGTATATTGCTGACCGTGCCCACTGTCGCCGGCCAGAGACAACACTCCTCCCGGTGCAGACAGCCGCCGCCACTCGCCGAGCTGGTATCACACCATGCTCGGCTGAGAAACACACCTCGAGGGCGCGCTGCACATCACCCAAAGATCGCCGTGGAAAATGCCTTACACACCTTGAGGTTTCAGTGAACGATGCCCTCCGTGCCTTTTGAAGTCGCAGTGGAAAATGCCTTACGCACGTTGAGGTCGTTAGGCAGGATCACATACGCCCATTGAGGTAGTGGTGTCATACGCACCTTGAGGTCACGGTGCGCACCTTGAGGTCATGGTACGCACCTTCAGGTCACGGTACATACCTTGAGGTCTCGGTGGACGATGCCGCGCCGGTGGCAGTAGTCGACCGCGGAGACAATCTGGGAGAACTTCTTCTGAGCCTCGTCCTCCCGTAGCCGGCCGTTGTGGGCGATATACTCTGCAAGGGTACCGATCCGGTCAGCAACCCGCCGACGGGGGCTGGAGGGCAGGGTCAGCAACCCGCCAACGGGGGCTGGAGGGCAGGGTCAGCAACCCACCAACGGGGGCTGGAGGGCAGGGTCAGGAGACCTGCCAACGGGGGCCGGAGGGCAGGGTCAGCAACCCACCAACGGGGGCCGGAGGGCAGGGTCAGCAACCCACCAACGAGGGCCGGAGGGCAGGGTCAGCAACCCGCCAAGGGGGGCTGGAGGGCAGGGTCAGCAGACCTGCCTAGTGACGTCCGGCGGGTGGGGTTCAGGCACTTCAGTCGTCACTCCTCCCGCCGGTCAATAGTGGGGTCAATATGGTCGGCAGCTGCCCACGTGGTCAAGAGACGTGCCCGGCTGGTTTGATGTTCATCCGCTGTGTATGTTGCAGAGGGATATCACCGGGTGACGACACCACGACGTCTGTTGCCGAGTGACGAAACACGGTGTAGCGCGGGTTAATTGTATTTACAGTCGGTCTATTATGTATCTTCCCTTTTTAGTTTCTAAAACTCATCTAATTTCACTTCTGAATACTCGAGAACTGGGAACATGTTGTGCCTGCCTAGGTAGGTACCGCATGTTTTCTTGTATCAGTCCCTCATGTACACAGAAGTGAAATTAGACGAGTTTTAGAAACTAAAAAAGACACATCATAGACCGACTGTACATAGATCCGAACGTGTGTGATATTTAAACACAATAGTAATGACCCGGCAGTATGTGCTGAATTCTGACCATCAGTCATCACTCGCTATTTGTCAATCAAATCAAAAGACAAGTGTATCCACTCATCCCGGTGATGTGTCGAGGCAACGCCAAAGCCTTCGCTTCTCAAGCGCGACCCGCCTCGCCTAGAAGCTGATGGAACCTCTCAGCTCTTACTTCTCAGACCAGGCCGGGCGAGGTCGGAGACGGTACCCATCACTTCACCCCTCCGGCAGAATACCAGCGCTACTCGTGAGTGGTTCCACCACGTTCCGTGTTTGAAGTATGTGACCCCGACCCCTGCCAAGCGGGCCGCGTGGGCAGATCACCGTTAACACCATAGCGACCTTGCCCACCACCATCGCAGCGATAGCCGTACGGACGCTTTATGGCCTCGGCGCACACAATCTCTCCGTTACCGTGACGTCACACCAATCGTGTGTGACGTCATACCATTCCGGTGACGTCACATGGTCGTTGACATTCAACCGCGCGCCGTCTCCGGGTGAGGGCGGCCGCGCATTGCTGGCGGCGGGTCATGCAAGTGACGTCACTGGCTGATGACGTCACCGGCGGCCGTGAGTGACGTCACCGGCGGCCGTGAGTGACGTCACACGCGGCCGTATCGCATGTTTCCAGCTGGGCCTACAGCGCGACGCGTTGGTACGGAGCGGCGGGGCGGAGGTACTAGTGGTTCCAAAATCAGCGTCCCGCTGGGCTGGCCGGCACGGCAGTTAAAGGGAATCCGCCTTGGGAAAAGCATGTGGAATGATGGAGATGAGTGGCATTTATCTCCATCATCCCGCATAGGTACTTTTCCCAAGGCGGTATATTCCCTTTGACTGCTGTGACGGTCAGCCCAGCGGGACGCTGATCTTGTAACCAATAGAACACACTCGGCGCATGGTGCACGGCAGCGTCAAATCACGACATGGACCGACCCTGGTCACCGCCGCGCCGGCTAGCTGGCTGGCTGGCTGGCTGGCTGGCTAGCTGGCTAGCCGGCTGGCTGGCTGGCTGGCTGACTGGCTGACCGGCTGGCTGGCTGACCGGTTCCGCCGGCCGGCCGGCGACAGGGAATTGAGTGCTCGCTTTATAAGCAGCGTGGCAGTGACAGGACCGTGAGCAGTGGTGTTGGATTCGGTGCGTGATAGGTGTGGACTGAATTAGGCGTCGGGATGGCACAACAGAAGGGACCATTTGAAAGGAGGTCTTATTGCAGCAGGTGGTGGATAGCCCAGGTTCAAACATTGGATGAAACATGCGCTGTCCATCAGGTCAAAGTTGCAATTCCGACCAAAAGTTGTCGGATTATAATGCATACATAAAAAATAGTAGAGTATGGAGAACTGTCACCATCATATGTTTTTTGTCAGTAATTACAAATAATGCAACTAAAAGCCGGATGTTATAAATAATGGTGAGTGTTGAGTGGTGACCTTATGCATTACTACTGGCACCTGCAGAAAAAAAACAGTGGTGACATATCTGGCAGAATAATCCAAAGCGGTTATCGACAAAATATCCCGAAGATAGCTTTGTTCAGAGAACAGAAAGTTATGACGATACTAAGAACAACGCATTAATTACGCACATACATATGTTTACGCACTGTTAAGCAGCATACTGGAGTCTGTACAGCCTAGTCAGTGCTCATCTGCTCGATTTAGCCTCAGCAGCACCATGATATAACGTGGGAAACGAACCAGAATACACTGCAAATTTAATGAAGTTCTGTCTTTCTCTGGCTCAGTTAGAAAACTTTCCACGGGCGCCGATATTCTGAGCGCAAGTTTCTCTTGGCGGTGTTGTAGCGCGCTCGCAAGGCCGGTGGGTAAAGTGAATCGTCAGCAGTGGTAACATGGCTATTTATGCCGCTTAGAGCTAACGATGGATCGACAGTCAGAAGTCAGCGAGACGAGTCTGGCGCAGTGGTGCATGGCTTGTCCCAAGGGGCTTCCCAGCTCACAGAGAACAATCTCCTCGTCTACTCACCGAAGATGTCTCCCTGACTGGCGTACTCGGAGACAATGTAGAGCATGCTCTGCGTCTCCATCACCTGAAAATATACAATAATATCCTTATAGACTGTCCAGTATCGGATTGGATCTACCTACGTATGCCACCTTTCTGATTTACTTACATATTTTGTTTCATTTATGTTTCATAAACTTGATGATGATGATGATGACGTGGGTAATGCCTCAGACCAACATGGCTGTTGTTCTGCTTGGTGATTGACGTTTACAAGAAGTATATTTCCATGTAAGATCTTACAAAGTGTCTTTGCAAGGGCGGCGCCTAAGGGAGGGACAGGTGGACGCGTTCCCCCAACATTTTCGGATTTTAACATTACGCCTTTGGACATTGCATGGAAGAATCGGCTTCGAAATGCCTCCCCCGTTCCCCTACATTCGGAAGGTGGCGCCACTCAATCTTTGATATTGCTATTTCAGTCAGACTGTCCTTCACTCACCTGGTACAGCCGGATGATGTTCGGGTGACTGAGACGCTTCATAATCTCCACTTCTCGGTACACCTTCTTAAGATTATCGGAGCTTAAGCTCATCTTGTCAATTATTTTTATTGCTACCTGGAAAGGAAACAGATCATCAACACAATGCAAAACAGAAATATAATTAAATACCACGGGCGAAGCCGATGTCTGCAATGCCAATGTCCAGTAGTTTCGCCGGGCAATGAAATCACTTATAAATATAATGAAACTATAGATCGTTGAAATAAATGAAACCCTGCTGGGATCATAACCAAGTTAGCCAGAGTTCCTTGATCGCATTTAAATGTTTTATTTGTGGTATTGACGTATATAACAGATACAAGAAGTTCGCCTATGTTCCTCGGCGTTGAGAAGCCGAGTTATCGCTGCTACACCCTCCGAGGCTGTGAACCGGTTGAACACCAATCAAGCTGCAGGCGCTAACTTCTGCAGCATGCGAGGGGCACTCCATCGCTGTCGTAATCAGGTTCCAACTGTATGAACGGTGCACACATCGCCGCGGCGCACATACCTGCACGGAGGTGCGCGCGGCGCCCCTCTCTCGATCGCGACGTGACGCCGCATCTCTGATGCGATGAGCAACGACGACGCGCGCAACGAGAAAGTGAGGAATTTCCGATCGGGATTCGGGGATAGGCCCGGCATACCGATCATCAGTGCGGTACTGGTAGTTTTTCTTCTCGTCGACATTTGGCGGCTCCACGCAGACATTTGGCGACCCATCGGCCGGCTGACGGGGTGAGCGACGCGGGACCGACCGTCCTCAGCGAGGTCCGTCATACATTGGTCTGTCCTCGGCTGACCGATGGGGTGAGTGCCGCGGGACCGACCGTCCTCAGCGAGGTCCGTCATACATTGGCCAGCGAGACGATCTGCAGTTCGTCAGGCGTCGACTCACCATTGACAATGAACGTTCCGAGAACTACTGTTCATACAGAAGCAACACTGCAGCTTAGTGTGACTGGTTAAAGGCAATTCCACCCATCCTCCCTTACGGTGGCAAAAGGCGCATCTCACCCACGCCTGCCCGATGGAGAGCCTGAGACACAGCGGCGTCGCAGCGACTGTTCGCAGTGGGCATAACAACTCTAGTCTGAACCCACTCGGCCTGACATTAGACTGCTTAGAGATACACCGAAACCGGGTATTCTGGGCGGCGCACCACTGACCCTGGCCTGTCTGTCAGACGGCTGACATTTGCTGACATTTGCTGACGACTACGGTGACCTCGCAGGCTTGAGCTGACACCGGCCCGGCGACGAGCACACACTGAGTCAACCGGCTGTATTGGTGCAAATCATGGTCAGGGAAGGACTTTTCGAATGTGACGGCGACCTCACAGCACCAACACGGTTGCATCACGGAGGTTTACAATCCAGAACCAGCGTGGATATGTATGCAATGTTTTGAATTAATGTATGGAGGAAATATCGTAACTGAGCTAACTTTTCACCCGATAGCATCATCGTTCGGTGGCATTTCTGCGAAAAGCAAGATAAAAAGTCAGCAGCAGGCCATCCACCTCATCTTGGATTACTGCTATGAAGAATAACACACTGAGCATATGCAGTATGCACCCCGTATCGATAGGTACCACTGCAACTCCATCCATTTGTACAAACTCCCTAGCCCCTGCCCCGCTGTTCTTTCCCAACAAAACCTCAAACGCTAGCGACTTTTGCAGCAGGTTTGCACAGTTGTCTATATTTAGTAGCGGCTCTTCAGCTGGCCCTCAGCTGGCTAAATCGGCTCATTGTTCGCTATCTGCACGACCCAGTTCTGCACGCATCTCCGTCAAGCTCCGGCATAGTAGCTACTTGAGCCACACTCGTGCTATCTGGCGAGAGTAAAGACAAACACAGGGAAGATTGCCACTTGTCACTCGTCAGAGGCCGGATAAGAACACGCTGTCGCCATTTAAGTTGCCACAACAGTATGTGCGCATCTACCTCATGTGATATGAGTTTATCGGCGATGGGAAACTATTAACTATGATTAAGGCGTGTGTGAGATTTGTGGTCGTTTAAAGACCGTCGTCGGATCACGGGGTGCATATTAAGCGGTTGTCTGATCGGTGTCGGAATCAACTGGGCTCAACAATAGTTAATTTATGAGAACTGACGTCCCGAACTCTGTTTAGGTATTCTGATCTATCACAGAAAACAGTTAGAGCCAAGGATCGTTGATGAGATGCAAAGCGCCTAAAATAGCAATGGCTGAGGACAGCTCCATAAACTAATGAATGAGCTACACGTCATCGATTCACGTGGTGAGTAGTAGCTGATAAGACGATGCTGGCAAAAATGTGATCCACATGATGAATGACGATCAACGCATGGTCGGTGACACAACCAGCATCATGACTAGTGCTAGTTTACAACGATTCCCCTGAGCTGTAAGTTCCGAGTTCGTAGCTTGGGCTGTATGACACAGGTTCGGTGAGTCTGCCGGATGAATGAACGGCCATATGACCGGACCCGGCCGGACGCTGCCCCCCCTCCCCCTCCCCAGCTCGCTGCAGCAGCTGCAGCTGATGGTACCGCCGCACCGCCGCCGTCCTCTGAACACCGAACCCCCGCTGTACAGCGTCACTCAAGCGCCACGTGGGCCTTATCTTCCCGTCAGCTGCCACACCCCTGCCTCGCGTCACACACTGTTCCCCGTCAACCCGTCACACCGTCACACTGGTCCCCTCAGCCGTCACACCCCTGCCTCGCGTCACACACCGCTCCCCGTCACACTGGCCCCTCAGCATCACACCCCTGCCTCGCGTCACACACCGCTCCCCGTCACCCCGGTCCCCATCACCCCGTCACATTGGTCCCCGTCACCCTGCCTGCCGACTGCCCAGTGCCCAGTGACCCCGCTACTGGCCGCGCTGCTCTGAAACGCTGACAATCGGTCCGTACATACAACGTACTGTAACGGGGCACATTTTCTCCGTAACGCCACTGGGAACGATCGGAATGTCGACAGCTGACACCACCGGTTACGATGGCGTCCGCGCGCTGCACCGACGCGGCCGACGACTCCGCGCTCCCGTCTGGTGACGTCATCAGTCCGTGACGGACGGCTCAAATCAATGAGTGATCAACCTCAACGTCGATAACAGGGGGCGTCGGGAGGGCAGGAATAATTAATGGTGCGTCCGGCGGGGACGGCGGTGGCTGAACTTAGCTCCGGCACCGGAATGCCACAGCTGCAGGCGGCTGGAGGAGCACATAGCGGCCGTGCCGGTGGCTGGAGGGGCACATAGCGCCCGTGCCGGCGGCTGGAGGGGCACATAGCGGCCGTGCCGGCGGCTGTAGGAGCACATAGCGCCCGTGCCGGCGGCTGGAGGGGCACATAGCGGCCGTGCCGGCGGCGCGGGGTGGCGGCGCGGGGGTACGGCCTGTCACCGCCAGGATACCAGAGACCACCGTCACTGACAGAGTAAACATAGACCTGCAGCGCGGCGACCGGCCGGCCCAGACTGACCGGGAAGTGATGCCTCTTCCTGGTGCTCGCAATAACACCAGTCTGTCAGGCTGAGTGAGTGCCGCCGGGGCGGGCGCCGCGCGGGTGGTGACGGTGGTGACGGCGGCGGGTGGCCGGTCCAAGGTCGGGTGTCGGGGATGAGTGACCGGGAGCCCCCTGCAGCTGGCCGAGGTGTCACCACCGGGAGCTGCGTGACTCGCAGAGGAGAGCCCACGGCTGAAGGACGTGACGTGTCCGGGCCTGCCGGGACGGGCCCTGCCTCCTGCGCGTCACTATCGCCGCTGCAGGGAGGAGAGTGCGCCACAATCGCCGCGGCAGGAAGAACACCGCGCCACTGTCACCGCCGCCGGGAGAACCGTGGCCGCGGCAGGAAGAACAGTGCGCCACAATCGCCGCCACGGGAGGACAGTGCGTTACTATTGTAGCTGCAGGAAGGACAGGAAGGACTACTATTTCCACAGCCGGGGCCGTGCAGTACCTACACCACAGCCTCCGTCGGGAGAGCCCCGGCTGGTCAGGCAGGACGACTCAATGCAGCTAATTCGCGCGGCTATGACGGCCTTCAGAGCGGTCGGCCAACAGATCTCCGTACCTAGGAAGACGACAGCCCGTCGGCGGAGCACGTCTCAGACCGGGGAGGCCGGTACTCCAGAGCTGTGATCCGGCGTAAATACACAGACACGCAGCGTCACCTCGCTGGCCGATATACGCGACGCTTTTTAATTGGCCGGTGTTTGTGCTAGGAGGACATGTGTATTGTGCAATGGTAGATTCAGCTTCTCTGACACGCGGATACCCGGCATGGCAAACCGAACAAAATATGGATGCTTTTGCAGGTAGGTAAATCTGTTTGGCGACAACATGTTTGTAGCAGCAAACCAGTTTGGTAAATGTTGATAGCTTGCCGCTTACAAGGATCGTTGAAGGAAGTTTCCAGGCCTTCAAAAGAAGTTGATTAGGTAGGTACTACGTCAATTATGTTTGCAAGTAACGTCTGCTATTTTGCTTCGGGGAAAAAACAGCCTTTGAAAATAAAACTGTGGCAATAACTGCGCTGCATGAGCCCACGTCAACAGTACAGGAAACTTGCATACAATTCGTGTTTGAACGCTCAAAACCTGACCATTTCGTCATCCATCTGAAATCGCCATAGAGTGGGCCTTACCATGTAACCGGGATGGCCAGGAGAAGCGCGCGCAGGCGGCAACAGGGGCGCTGCTGACGCTAATGCCGCCGCCTCGATAAGCTGGTGCCATGTGTGGCCAAACCAGTCGGTCCGCTACACAGCTGTGTGAGCACTGTCGTGAGTCAGCTGCTGCCTGTCCGCGCCGGGGGACCAGGAAGTAGCGGAGCGGGGCTCAGGACTAGGCCAACTGGTTACCACTCCCTGGCCGCACTGGCACGCCGGTGCAGACCACACAGGCAGCAGGCGGAAAACGGAGGGCATCACGCTGCACAACTACAGAGGCTTGGCTTTTGGTTGTTGGTAAGGAATGCGCAAAAGGCGCAGCTTATCGAAGCTTCTGATGACGTTTGGTCTGAGGGTTTGGTTACCTTGTATTACTGTATGTTGCTGTTTTCCACTGATAGAGTCAAAACAATTAATAATCTACGGAGCAGGTTCCGGGATCGACATCTAACATAAGCATAAACGACATGCGTATAAATAAGAACAAACCTGGGGAATATCATCCCAATGATTTCGATTAAGTTCAGAGACGAGCGATGAAGGAGAGTCGAGCACTGAGCGTCTTCCTCACACTGCTGACATCCGTGAAACATGTTGGCATGGGGAGTGAACCGTTCTGCTAGGAGGGATGTGACGTGAAATAACGGTGATAATTTGCTGAAGTATTAAAGTGCAGGGAAGCTGGTCATAACCCTGTCAGCCGTGGCGTTCTTCCGCTGTCGGAAAACGATTAACAGTTCAGTGCTGTCAGGTGGGCTGAAACGAGCCGCCAAAAGTCAGCTGCCAGCGGAGACTGGCAATGGTCTCAGCTTCAAATCACTAACTGTCCGCCCCACCACCCCTCCGCACGACTTTAAACCAGTAAATCTGGGAAGACAACTTGCTGAAAGTCGGGGTTAAGTTAGGCCACTCGAACCCTCAGCAAAGGCCGCCCAGCCGAGATACCCCCGCTAACTCAATCTTGCCAACAACGCCGTGGCAGTCGTCTGGAGATCCGATTGCGGGAAGTGTCGACTTTCCCCGAACTTAGGGCCATCCATCCCAGGCCCTGTCGAGGGACGTGCTGGGCATGTCCGAAGGACGTCGCCTTGGGTCGTCCTCTCGAGGACCGCACTGAGCCCTGTTGATGAGAAGCACTGGGTCCTCTCGGGGGACGAGAGGGCCCAACGAAACAACTTAGAAGGACGAGGACCCGCCGAGCCCTCCCGGGAACCCCGCCGAGCCCTCCTGGAAACCCCACCGATTCCTCTCGAGAGACGCGCCGGGCCTTTCCGGTGGATGAAGCATCGGACCCTGGTACAGGTTCCCGGTCGCTCTCCTGAGGCCTCGCAGGAGGCGGCTCTCCTGAGGGCTCGCAGGAGGCGGCTCTCCTGAGGGCTCCAGAGGCGGTCTCTCGCTGAGGGCAGGAGCGGCTCTCCTGAGCTCTATGCAGAGGCGCGTCCTCCTCCTCATTTTCCCATGAGCCTCGCAGAGCGCGGCTCTCCTGAGGCTCGCAGGAGGCGGCTCTCCTGAGAGCTCGCGTGAGGCGGCTTCTCCTGAGGCTGCAGGAGGCGGCCTCTCCTGAGTGCTCGAGGAGGCGGCTTCTCTGAGGCTCGCAGGAGCGCTCTCCTCGAGCCTCGCAGAGGCGGCTCTACCTGAGGGGCTCGCAGAGGAGCGGCTCTCCTGAAGGGCTCGCAGAGAGGCGGCTCTCCTGCAGGAGCTGCAGGAGGCGGCTCTCCTGAGGGCTCGCAGGAGGCGGCTCTCCTGAGGCCTCGCAGGAGGCGGCTCTCCTGAGGCCTCGCAGGAGGCGGCTCTCACGTCGAGCCATCATCGGCAGTCACCCGGCAACAGAGTGCTATCTCTGCCGAGCCGCGCCGAGCCGAGCCGAGCCGAGCCGGCCCGCTCTGTTGGCAGACATTCACGGCGAGCTCGTCCCGCGACCAATATTGACGGCCGCGTGACGTCAGCACCCACCGTGCCGTGCGTCACCACCGGCCGGGATCAGCGCTCTGAGGCTGCGGCGCGCCACCGACGGGGGCGGCGGCCTACACACCGCCGCCGGCCAGCAGCCGAGCAGGAACGGCAGCTGCTCCGAGAGGGCGGCAGCTGCCCAGAGAGGGCAGCTGCCCAGAGAGGGAGACAGCTGCCCAGAGAGGGCGTCAGCTGCTCCAGAGAGGGCGGCAGCTGCCCAGAGAGGGAGACAGCTCCCAGAGAGGGCGTCAGCTGCTCCGAGAGAGGGCGTCAGCTGCTCGGTAGGGCGTTGGCGGCTACGAGAGGGGATGCAGATGTTAATAGCAGGCTTATTTAGGCCCGGAGCGTAAGCTGCTAGGCCCAGGATGTAGGCTGCTAGACCCGGGATATAAGCTGCTAGGCCCCAGGTGCAAACTGCTACGCGTGGAGCGTTGAGCTGCTAATTTCGGTCCTCGGGTGTAAGCTGATTGGCCCGATGCCTATAAGCTCATAGGCTAAGAGGCATAAGCTGCTAGACCCATGAGTAAGCTGCCCAGGATGTGTGATGCCTGACTCAGATTAAAAGCTGCATTTCCATCATCATCAAGGCTCAAGCATAATAAACATAATAAAACAAAAAGTGAACAAAAACGAGAAAGGTGGCCAAAAGCAAAAAGCTTAAAGCAAGGCATCCTGCCTGAAAAAAGTTTAACTGCGACCGCCGCTCCGGCACAGCTCGCTCTAGTGTTGGTTCAAGTTTGGAGGTCGTGCATACATGCGCTTCTATATATGTTTTTGTTAATTGGGGTTTAGGGCGCATACGCTCCTAGATCGAGGATAGATGCTGCTGTGTGTAAGCTGCTAGGCTCAGGGTGCACTTCGAGAGCTCTCCGGTGCAAGCTTCTACGGCAGGGTGTGAGCCAGTACTCCTGAGATGGAAACTGCTTTGTGCGGGAGAACACTGCCGGGTCCGCGGCTAGTTGCTACTAGGTTGGAAGAGTAGGATCTGCGTGGCTCATTGCCAGTTAACTCCCCCCGGCCATAGCCTACCGGCTAGTTGGGAG
Organism: Semibalanus balanoides; assembly: GCA_014673585.1. Taxonomy (NCBI): domain Eukaryota; kingdom Metazoa; phylum Arthropoda; class Thecostraca; order Balanomorpha; family Balanidae; genus Semibalanus; species Semibalanus balanoides. Next base: position 30,887 of record VOPJ01000146.1, read on the forward strand.
GAAAATAAATATGCAAAGCTCGTACGGAAGTTAATTTGCAGGAGAATATTGTTGTCACACGGCACACCTGAACGAGCAATGAAACGCCCCAGTTTTGTCATAGCAACCAATCTTGTGTTATGCAAGATAGAGAAGGCAGTGCTGAGGGCGACTGGGAGAACGAGACACTGTCAAGCAGCCGCGACTCCTCGCAGGCACGACACTGGCTCCGAGATGTCATTCGATAACCAACTGGGTTATCTGCGCTGTTAAAAATCCCGCCATCGACAATACTCATAATGCTTTAGAAGCAGGTCTTCTGAAAGGTATCACGACAACGCAGTCTGTAATTTAATTGAATGACTGCGAGCCAGGTTCGTTTATCCCTTACCCAGCAGTGGGAGCGAAGATGATGGTTGTGAAAATACGAGGTGCCCTACGAGCGAGGCGTGTTTTCCAGAAACGGATAAATTTTCCTCCACAGGGAATAGGAGAATGTACTGGGCAATTCCAGTCCAATATTATCAAACAAATATTCATCCATCCTTGCTTCAGATCAAGTTCAGATGCAGTTAAAACAGCTAACGTATAAGTGATTTCAAAATTAGGTCATCTTTGCACAGTGCATTCAAATTGCACCCTAGGTAGAAGTACAAGCCAACCTCTTGAAAAGTTCAGCACAAGTTTTGTTCGTATTGTCTTAAAGATAAGCAGAAAAACAACAAAATAAAATATATAGATATTAGTATTATTGTCATGATTTATTATATTATATATATAATATAAAATATATATATATATATATATATATATATATATATACATATACTAATTATATTATATGTGCATATAATATACAAGGTAATATGTAATATATATATATATATATATATCTATATATATATATATAAATATATATAATGTATATATGCATATATATATATATATAATGTACATATCTACGAAAAGCTTTTCATCCCATATTCTCAGCTCTCAGAATAAACCTGATTAGAGTGAGCTAAAGCTCGCTTTGATAGATCCACATAATATCAGACATGAAAGAAACGCCAACAGGCCACATGCAAGGCCATCAACAGATCAAACATCTCTGTTTCTAGGAACACAAAGACGTGGGGACGGAAATACGCTCTGACCAAACAAAGCTGACATTTCCATTGAAGAAATTGACACATCCGTTACCAGCGCGGACCCAGAATATTCCCAGGAGAGGTCGCCGTAATGGGCGCGATGTTGATGGCTGGTAAAATGTGTGAATACAAGCATCTCTTATCGGTACTTTCGAATATCTGGTCTTTTTGGTAACGAGTGCAGTGATTTTGCAGCACGTTGCACCAATTTTATTAATATTTGACAGTTTTTCGTTGAATCATCGGTCTTCAGGGGAAGGTGCGCCCCAGCGCCACCTCCTAAATCTACGCCTGCATTAAAGACAAATTACCTCAGGTACCGTCCGTTTCCATCAGAAGACTACGATGCCCTGTTGTGCCGATATTCGCCATATTGCCAATCTTCCCATATATTTAGTGATAATATCATGGTCTCCTGGAAAGGTCGGCGGCTCTGCAGTGGCCGGGGTCAGTGACCTGATCCAGTACACTTTGCAGTGACCGGGGTCAGTGACCTGATCCAGGACACTCTTGCACTGCCGGGTTCAGTGACCCTCGGATCCAGCTTGAACACTCCTGCAAGTTGCCGGGGTCCATGATGACCCTGATCAGTACATCTGCAGTGGCCGTGTGGTCAGTTACCGATCAGACCTTGCATGAGCCCCGCGCGTCAGTGACCTGATCCAGGACCACTCTGCGTGAAGACCGGCCATGGTTCAGTGCCTGGACCAAACACCTCTGCAGGGGCCGGGAGTCAGTGACCTGATCCGGACACTCTGCGCAGTCACGGGGTCAGTGACCTGATCCCCACACAAACTAGCAGTGGCTGGGTCAGTGACCGGTCCCAGTATCATCTCGCCATAAGCCGGATTCACGTGACCTGATACCAGGTATCGTCTCTCATGGCCCGGACGTCCCAGTACCTACCAGCTACATTCTGCTAGTGGCCTCGGGTCAGATCTCTCGATCCCAGGACACTCTTCCAGTGGCCGGGGTCAGTGACCTATCCCAGGACACTGCTGCAAGTGACCGGACCTGATCAGTACCACTCCCCTAGGTGTCCAAGTGACCGATCCGCAGGACACATGCAGTGCGGAAGGAGTCAGTGACCTAGATTCCCTATTATTCCACTCCGCCGTGCGGGGGATCAGTACCTGGATAGACACTCTGTCAGTCTGCCCTGGGCCTAGTCGAGTGACTCTATCCAGGACAACTCTGCACGAGCCCGGGTATGCACGTCAGTACCTACCCAGTTACACTCTGCAGTGACCGGCTGGGTCAGTGAACCTGATCCACGACACTCTGCCAGTGGCCGGTGGTCCAGTGACCTGATCCAGTACTACTCTGCTAGTGGCCAGAGTCAGTGACCTGATCCAAGTACACTCGTGCAGTGGCACGGGTCAGTGACCTGATCCAGACACTCGCAGTGGCCGGGTTCAGTGACTGATTCCAGGACACTCTCAGTGGCCGGGTCATTGACCGACTCCAGACCACTTCTTCGTGACCGGGGGATCGTGACCTATCCAAGACACTCTGCAGTGCCAGGTCAGGACCTGATCCAGTACACTCTGCATTGGCCGGGGTCAGTGAACCTGATCCAGTACACTCTGCAGTGCCGAGTCAGTGGACCTGATCCAGGACACCCTGCAGTGACCGGGGTCAGTGACCTGATCCAGCGACAACTCTGCAGTGGCCGGGGGCAGAGGTTCATCCCAGTGTCAGCTGAGGAAGGCCGACCCCGGCACTCCTCGTGTCGATGTCCTCGGGCGGCTCAGAGACGCCTGCCGCCGGCCGCGTCAATAACGAGCTGCCGAGCTGCGTCAGCCGCGCTGACGTCACCAGACCGTGCTGACGTCACAGCTCGGCGGCGTCCTCTGCCCAGTCAGTGGGCGTCCGTGCCAGCTGGGATCCGAGCCGCTCGCAGCACGCTGCTCCGATCGACGACAGCCGAGTGGGCCGGCTTACTGCGGTAAGCCGCCGGCCGCGGCCACAGGCAGGGCTTCTCTGGACGATGACGACAGTCGCCGGGCACGGCTTTGGTCCACATTTCTGCTATATTTAGCAGTGAGGTTTCGCTGGTTGGTGTTCAGCTGTCTGCTGCTGATGCTGATAACCCGTCTGCTGCTGATGTGAGGGAGATCGCCTGATGATCTGACGTCCCGTGAAGAGACTGGCAGTGTCGCGCGATCCGGAACCGGCTCTGAAGAGCCCAGCGGATGAAGTGGACAGGAATCTGCTGCACCAACACCTGGCTGGTGCACCGTCCAATAGGCAGTCATCCGATGTGGTCACAGAGTTCGCAGTGGAGTGCGAGCGATGTGGCGAAGATTCGGGTCTAAGCCGTCAACGTTACGTAAGGACGTGTTGACCATCACAACCCAGAGAGTCAAACATAATCCCAGAAAGTCAAATACAATTCCCAAAGACTCTTCAGCTTTCCCATTTTTAAGCATCAAAAGCTGGTTGACAATATGCTTGTCTTGATACAGCTTGCTACATTATTCTTTAGAGCCAGTCAATATCTAAACCTTGGGTCGATTTCAGTCGCTCGACTCCATGATCCCGAAGCCCCCGGCTCGAATCCCGGCTCAATGTTGTCTTTAACTCTGAGTCAACACTCACACACTCAACAAATAGCATTTATCACATTCTGGGCTGTAACAGCCTCAGAAGCACGACTAGCAACTGGGTCGTCCCGTGAACCGACCCGAGCACCTCAGATCGACCGTCGTCCGACCCGGTCTACATTTGACTCTGAATGACCTCGTCCCACATTCCGGGACAAAAACCGACCCACGTTTGACCGGCGCAAAAACCCGCGTGTTCCACTTTCACAACAAAGCTCGAGTGCACCGGCCCCTAACCGACGACCACCGTCGTCGTCTAATCAATAGGGAATGCCGTGGGAGGATGACGGAGGCAGTGACGTATATATGTGACGGTTTAAGCCCGCCTGTGACAGCGCCACAGTCCTGTCATAACAGCGCCACAGTCCTGTCATAACAGCGCCACAGTCCTGTTATGACAGTGCCACAGTCCTGTCATGACAGCGACACAGTCTTGTACAGCATGACAGCGCTTCAGTCCTGCCATGACAGCGCCACATCCCGCCTGTGACAGCGCCACAGTTCTGTCATGCCAGCGCCACAGCCCGCCTGAAACAGCGCGGCGTTTGTCACGGCCTCGCTCAGTGTCACCTGCGCTATATCGGGCGGCATTTCGCGTGATATCACCGCCGGCCGGGCCGCCAACCAAGCGGCTCAGATCGGCTCCCCGTCCGCGCGCCGCCCGCCCGCCGTCCGGGGTCACGGAGACTGACCTATGACGGCAGTGGCTCCGGTGGCGACCGGCGCAGCGGCCGACCCACTCCAGGAATACCGCCCCGGCGCGCCGAGCGCCGGGCGACCGGGGTAACTGGCGACGTGCACGCGCCGCGGCGACGGTGGCTGCTGCTGCTGTGCCGTGCATGGCTCAAAGGAGTGCTGGTGGGGCCGGGTAGTGGGGACTTGGGATAGGGGCTGGGGTTGGGACGGGAGACAGGGGCTGGGAATGGGGACTAGGGACTGGGAGCTGCAGACCAGGTTGGACTGAGACGGCTCTCTCCATGCAGCGTCCCGGAGCCGGTCACTCTGCGGGACAGGCGCAGAGTGACCAGGGTGACCAGGGGGCTACTGAGTACTGGCTACTGATCCGGCTGGTACGACCGGAGCACGGTTCGCGGTAGGCTGTCCTGTCGGCCGGAGGGTGCAAGCACGGCGCCGGTCCTGCACCGGACACACGGAGCTCCGGCTGGAATTTCAGCTGCTGGGCGGTTAGCGTGTTCTCCTGGCCCGCCAGGTGCAGTCGGAGCTGTCAGCTGAACAATGGGCTGACCACGCACTGGACAGCACCGGTACATATACCGGCAGTGCCAGTCCCGCGAGCTGCACCCGTACGCGAGCTGGAGACCGTCCGCCTGCCGGCAGGCCGCAGGGCGCGGAGACGGCATTCCACTGGTCCCGTTTCCCTGAGCCGACTGCGGTCGGCGGCAGTGAGCCTGTCAGGCCACAGCGGCGGTGACGGGCCGCGCCGACCTCGAAAGAGTTGCTGACTGACCTTTACCAAGCCCGGCACGGCGCGGCTCGGCGGGCCGGTAACCGACGGAACGCTCAGTTAGAGCCGACGACCGGTTTCCACCGGCCAAACCGACGGACGGTCCTGGCAACAATCTGTTCTATAACAAGAAGCTTATTATTGTTAGCAGAGATCGTGTCAACTTGTCCGAGTGCCGACTGCCAATTCATTCACTCGGTTTTACGTTAAGCTGGGATGTAGAGAAAAGTACGATGTTGACCGGCAAGTGCCAAACAGTCATTAAATGAGAACAAATCAACAAGACGTGTTATAATCGTCACCCGCTGCTGCCCGCTGCCGTAGCGTGGAGGGTGTTTGATGCAGCGCATACATTGGCGAACGCATTTAACTGTGCGTTGTGTGCTGCAGCACAGTACGACAACGGCGACTGAATGACAGCCGTTCGAAGTTGCAGGCTACAGCACAGCTGGCGCAGCTCGGCGACAGCCGTCAGTGCTGTTCAACTCGAACGCGGCTCAATAGTTCACGGGCCGTATACAAATAGCATCGCTCTCAGCTCTCGGCTATCGTATCTCTGATACACAGCCGATGATAACCTGGCGCCGACGGCCGGTACTCGATGGCTCGATCAGCTGTTTTTCCACTCGCCGTATCAGCTGGGCCGTTTACTCGTCCTTTCATACAGGCGGTGGAACACAGCCTTGAGATGCCCTGCCAACGATGCGGCGCGGGACGTGACAGGTGCTGAGGGCTGCCGCGCCGTGGCGCTGTCCGTTCGCTGGCCTACAAGATGCCACGGCGCCGACAGCCCCCGACAGGAGGCAGCTATTGTTCGCGGAGACGGGCGAGACGACGGAAACAGCGTCATGTTTCGCCGCTCCCAGCACGTTCTCCGTCAGACGATTTCCCCCAAAAATCAGCGGAAATTGAGATTGACGCCAGGTAAACGGCCGATAATCTTAGCCGGGGGCAATGTTTTCTCGTCTGCCGGCCGAGGCGCTCGGAGCCAAGCTAGTCCGATTTACATTCGCTGGCATCCGCGCCCGTCCGAAAATACCACCTAGCTAACTATTTAATGCAGAGGTCACGATAAGCCGACCCGACATCGCAAGCTGCCCAGATGACGTCACCGGAGCGGTAATAGGCTGTGGACATAGGGCGCCAGCTGACGCTGCTGACGTCACCGGACCGACATATAAACATCCAACAGCTGTGCGCTGGCCAAGGCCGCCGGACAGTGACACGGACAGAAAACACAGCACGGCTGAGTCAGCGCCCTTTTCAGACTGTTTTGTTTCGGAAATAGGCCCGAGAGGAGTCTCCCGATGTTTGGGGCTTGAATACGTAACAAAGCGATATTCCGATTCGGTTTGGAGGTCACGGCATATCTGGACACGCTGAACTGGATTCCCCTCTCTCGAATTCACTACACGGTGCCTCGTTCCATCTGCTCTGGTAACACCAGATCATCCCTAAAGCGGACTTCCCGGCGCGGCCGGCGTCCCACCTCGTGCAATATGTATGTGTGTCGGTACGACTGCGCTGATTACAATGCCGGGCCGTGTCGGCACCTGTGGGCCGGGGCCGGGGCCGAGGCCGGGGCCGGGGCAGCAGGACACGTGTCTTCGGACCGCGGGAACATGTCGGGCCGTGGCGGTGACGTCTCCTGCTGTCACCAGCTCCGGCCCGCGTCCTTCGCCGTCCCAGCCGCCGGCATACACGGCGAGCAGGCTCCTGACGCCGCCGGCCGGGCCTCGATGTGCCCCAGCTCGGGCAAACCTATTGCATCAGTCGGGTGGCAGGCTCGTCTGGACGCACCGCATCACCGCCACGTCACAGATCATGGGGTAGCGGGCGCCGCCGGTGGCCGGCCGATCGGCGACAGGGGCGGCCAGCTCGCGCGGTGTTTGATCCGTCATCAGCTGGCTTCGCCTCTCGGACTGACCAGGTGTGTCGCTGGTCGGCTCGCAAACGCTCACCGCCACGTGGCCGTGCAGGTTCGTTTGTTAGTGCCGTGTTTCGGACCGTGTCCGACTGAGTAATGGCATGCTGCGAGCGGTAACGCTGCGGCCACATCCAAACTTGGCTCGGCGATGGTTTTGAGAAAATTTGACCTGAGTCACGGCATTTGAGCGAAAAGCCGCCGCCTCTTCCGGAGCGCTGCGAGAAGCGCGCTATGGCTCGGCTGGCTGGTGCCGCAAATTCGCCTGGTATATATAGTCTGTCTATATTTAGAGGCCCGCTCGCATATAGAGTCGGCTTCGGCTGCAGGACGTGACGCAGGTAGACAGCGCTGCTCCGAGGAAAACAGGCCGGAGATAACACACACTCTCTGATTACCATGGCAACCTGCCCCGGCCTCCCCACACACACAGAAGAACGGAGCGGCGTGGAGGGCAGAGCTTCCCCGCCTCCTCACACACAGAGCTCGATGAGGGACTGCGCTTACAGGCGATAGAGTGGTGCAGGGTCGGTCCTGAGCTGCCCCGACCCCTCCACGCACAGAGACAGAGCGGCACAGGCTTACAAGCAGCTGGAGCTGCCGGCGGAGCTGCGCTGGAGCTGCTGGCCGAGCTGCGCCGGAGCTGCCGGCGGAGCTGCGCCACCGACTCTGATCACTCTGGTGACCCTGTTCTGACACCCAGCTGCTCTGGTGACACGTCTGACACTACTGGTGGTGACACACTACTGGCCCTTCCGGCGACACTGCGACACCCCGGCTGCTCTGTCTGTTGACACTTGTGATGTCCCAGCCGCTGGCCACGTGAATGCGGGTCACAACTCACAAAACCCCGCACCGCTGTCATCCGGCTACTACACAAACCACAATCAGCTACCGCCGCCGCGGCAGATGGAACTGAACTCGAGCGTTTAGCAATGGACATGGCGATGCGCTCGGTACAGACTACAGTCCTTATGTAACTTGTGTATTTTGTGGCTCATGTGTTTTGTTTCGAGCCAAAAACGAAGATATATACTATCATACCCCTATATATATAAGCTGCGACGTAATTTTGTAACTGTTGCTGTCCACTGTCGTTATTTCTCTGAGTCCAACATGTCTGAAGAGTAGAGCAGCGCTCAGCTGGCGGCGGCGCCCCACTGACGTGAAATTGTCGTCTACCGCCTCTACTCATGCATTGCGAAGGGCTCTGACAAGCCACGGGTATACTGTGGAGTGTGGATGTTCCCGAGTTAAGTCGATGAAGTCGTTGGCCGGTGGGTAGCTGCAGCCGGCAGCTGCTGCCGGTGCTGGGCAGCTGCAGCCGGCGCTGCTGGTTAGTGGCCAATAAGCGCTGGCTCCGGTGACTGCTTCTCCAAACTCAAGCTGCTACTTTGTAGAAACAGTTTCTACAAACCGCTGGCTGATACCAGTAGCGGCTTCTATAAACAGTTGGCGTCGTGGAGGCGGCTCCCCTCGGCTGCCGACCGTGCAGTACAAGCGTGACCATGATGAGCAGACCGTTACGCATTGGCGGATCTAGGATTTAGTTTTTGGCGCCATGGGGGGCATCACATCGAAAAAGTTCAGCAAAATAAAAAATAAATCGTCTGATTTTGCTCCCTCATGCATTGCTAGACGTTTTAGAATAAACTTGCCTTTGTAAAAGTTGCGTAGATGTCCTTCTACATCAGGAAATGTGTAAATTTGCGCCGATTTCAAGCGGTGTGGGGGCATTCGCCCCTGATGCCTCCCCCCTTGGATCCGCCAGCGGACACTGCAGGATAGAGCCTGCTGAGTGCCGCCGACGTTAGCTCGCCGGCCGGTCCAGGAACCGGCCTAACAACAGCCGGCCACGGGCCATGCGTGACGAAACCCGCCACCAACACACCAATCGGACCGGGAAATCTGGCACGAATTCCGACCCGCCGCCAGCAGCCGACCAGGAAAATAGCAGTCATTCCTGCCATGCCCCTCCTGCCTGGATAGCCCCAGATGACCGTTCTGTTCTGAGTGGAGACACGCCGCCGACCCCATATACACGGGATCTGCATGGTGCATCACTCTCTTCTCGTGCTGCGTCTCTCCGCGAGATAGTGTTTCGCCTAATGGCATTGTTCGGCGAATGTGTCATGTCCGTGGGTCGACACAGATCGAACGACACCAGGATTGGCTTCTGAGAAGACCGTCATGTTGTGCCGGTTTTTCAGGACGGCCGCCCGGTCCATTGTGCGGCATAAACGGATGGTCTTTTACACCGGAGCCGTTTTTATCACCCGTGTGTGACACATATTTTGTGTGTAGCCCGTATTTTGTGTCACACATGTCAGTATGCGGAGTGGCGTGGAAATAGATCGCTGGGAAACGGTGACGCCGTTGGCCAGCTCTGGTTTCGATCAACTGTCGGGAATCCAGAGCTGAAGATTCCCCTTTAAATTTGAGAGATAAACACTGGGGATAAATCAAGTTAAAAGGTAGACAATGTTTATGAAAACACGAAGAACTCTGCACTTCCTTGGAGGGTTATTTTGGATGTGAATTGGGCTGACAACATGGTCTGTTCATTGGCAGGGATGGTCTGTTCATTGTCAGGGATTGTTAACAGAGGTTTGCGTTTGTGATTGGCTGTCACAGCGTATTACTCCGAGGGTGTTGAGCTCCCCCATAGCCACTCCAGAAAACAATCAATACCAAATCCGCCACAAAGACGCATGCTTCCTGAGACTTTACGTCCCATTCTTCCGGGTACCAGATCCGTTCGCATGCAACATTTCAGAACGCAACCAGGCCTATCTTTTCCTCCTCCGGGACAACACACGCAGAGGCCCCTCTCTGGACCGCTGCGTGATGGAGGGAATGAACTCAGGGTAACGGCTCTCGGCAGTGGCGGATCTAGGTTTCTATTTTTGCTGAGGGGAATCATTTTGCTCCGTTTCGTCAGCGAAAAGTTGATGACCGTGGAGGACGGGTGGGTGGCGTCGGGTCGTCAGCGCGAAGAATTGTTGAGTGGGGGGACGTCGGGCCGACAGTGGTAAATCACAACCCCCCGGAACTTATTTTGTGGGGAGGGCAATAACATATGTTTACCTGCCATTGTTTTTAGGGGGTGACAATTTTGCCCTAACGAAGATACGGCACTGGCTCTTGGTCGGTACCCAAGCACCAGCCGCGTGCCGGCTTTCGAGGGACCGAGGCCACGGGCCGGTGACCGGCCGGCAGAGCAACCAACCGTGCCGGGTCCATCATCCACACGACAGGACGACCAACCAGCCACCGTGGCAGGCGGTACTGCACGTCCACGTCCAGACCATACATCGACATCGACACGCGCTGCTTGGAGTGATATTGACCTTGGCCAGGGCATAACCCCGATAGTTATATCGATCATCAATCGTCGTTAAATCTATGGCGCCCGGTCGAAGGCAGGTTAGACTCGCGACATCGCAAACTGCTCGGTACGGTGTGAGCACGTTGAGTCGACACCGACTCGCACACGGAACATGTACACACGGAACAAAGAACGGCAGCCGACCGGCGCGCCGTCCAGTTTCGACAGTAACCAGCGGACCCACCGTACCTCCGTTTTGGTGATGCGGTGGCGCGCCAGCTTGACGACGGCGAAGTTACCCTTGCCGATCGTCCGCTCGATGTCGTAGAAGCCCACGCGCACGGGCTGGGTGGTTTTCACACTCATGACCATAGCTGTGTCGGGCTGGAGGCGTCCCGCGCATCCCCTCCCCACAGACTTGGTCGACCGACTGGCTGTGCCGGCGCCGCCGCTGCCGCCGCGCCGCCACCGCCGCCGCCGCTGCTGCCGTGACGTCCGCAATGACGTCACACCAGACGTCAGCGCGGGCACGCAGCGGCGTCGTGCGACCGACGGACCGCTGCCGGTGCTGCCGAGCTCTATTGTGAGGACAGTTCACTTCACTTCACGTCAGGACCGGCAGGCTCGGCGGTGGACGTGGGGGCAGTCGAGGCGTGGGCGGTATTCTGCAATTCGGGGGCTCACGCGACTGGCCGCCGCCCGCCGGCCGACCAGATGACCTTTTGGTCGGACTCGAAAACGTGTTTCTCCAATCTCGGATAGTTGTGCCGAGTCTCGAACCGCTATTTATTGGACGGATTTAGTGCTGACGCATTCGAAACGGTATTCGACTCTGGCCTAAGACTTGTAACTTTTCGCCGAGGGCCATTTATCGGAAGGCTCGCTTTCAGGGATCGTATGAGCATAAACATTGGTGCTGATTTTGACCGATTGGAATGCATAGGGAAGCCAAGTGGTGGAGCAGAGGAACGTCATGTTCCGAAGTTTAAGAGATTACTTTGTTCTAAAAACTTGTCCTCAGTTGATACATTCCAGCAACGAAAATTGATTTATCTACCTCCTTAAAGACAATAATATTATACACACACACGCACGTGCAAACGAATACATTCAGAGTTTAGACAGATACCTACAGGCTAACAGTAACACAAAGACCGTAATGCCAACGCATTAATGAGTTCGGCATAACATTTCCTACATGCCGGGGTATGCTTTAAGTATAGCACGATCCGGGCAGGAAAATGTCGGTCCAGAAATTGTCCGACCGAATTTCCCATGTTTTTGATAGGTCGGGCAAGAAACAAAAGTTTCTTGACCGGCTTTCCTGCCCGGCTCCCAACCTTAAATAGTTACTAAGTTACTACTAATAGCCGTTCCACGTGGGTTATTTTGCGCGAAATGTTTTTAAACATTTTAAAATGTTTTTAAAATGTTTAAGTAGTAGCCGCTTTCCACGATGGACTAATTTGGCGAAAAATGTTTTAACCTCGCCCTACGGTCCCATACGGCGAGGGTTAAAAACATTTCTCGCAAATTAGCCCCATCGTGAAGACGGCTACCACTGAAAATTTAAAACATTTTAAAATGTTTTAAAACATTTCGCGCAAAATAAGCCATCGTGAAAATGGCTAATATTACTTAATAATGAATAGGCTCGTGCTAAACTTAAAAGCATATTCCGGCATGAAGGAAAAACCTTACTGACAAGCCTGACGAAATTATCTGGAAACTCAGCTTGCAAAATTTAGCTCTGGTCCTCGTGCTTCGCACTCGGACCTTTCCAGATAATTTCGTCGGCCCGGTCAGTAATATATATTCGATACAGCTTTGATTGACAGTAAGAACATTGAACAAAGAACATATTTCGCCAATGATCCACACAATCCATCAGGTGGTTTTTCACTAAGACACGTCAGTCCGATAAAACAATGCATAGGGATATGATGTGAATGACTACATTGAGGGATGAACATACGGACGAGAACATAACCTAAACTGAAATCGTACGACATTACAATAAAAGATGCCAATAAAAATGCTGAAAGCAGCAGGTAATTTATACAACAATGCATAGGGATATTATGTGAATGACTACATTGAGGGATGAACATACGGACGAGAACATAACCTAAAATGAAATAGTACAACATTACAATAAAGATGCAAATAAAAATGCTGAAAACAGCAGGTAATATAGCAGTGCAGAGCGATAAGCATACAATTAAAAACCGACCAAAATATATAAACTGCCATAGCCTAAATCAGGTCACATCGCATGATAGCACACCGTTAATTAGTGCTTTTTTACACGGCACATTTGGCTCGACGAACACATCATTTAGAAGTTTTACACCGCGGTAACACAATTGGCGCTTGCCACTCTCTGTCTGTATCCGTGGTAGAGTTCGGTGGATCGGTCGGCGTGTGTTGTGATCGTGTACTGTGTGAGCTGGGGCACCGATTGTGCCCGCTATGTACGGTGGTGTGCCTGTGATGATTGTCTTGAGTACTGATGATGCCGTGTGATAGTGAACCAGCTGTTCAGCAGTATAAGCCACCCCAGACTCCGAATGACGTCAGAAATACTCAGTACAATAATAGTATGAATAATAATAGTTGTACTCAGTACTCAATACTCAGTACAAATAAAAAGACTCAGTACAATAAAGGCTCAAGGATCAGTACACACTCAAGAAGTTGGGGAGGGGGGCAAACATATGATTTAGTTCCCCATACATTTGCAAGAGGGGCCCCACAAGAAGTAAGTAGTATTTCTTAAATTTTGACCGAAAAAATACCGAGGGCCCCGAGGTGCCCCCTGCCAGCCCGAGGGGCCCTCTAAGGCTGACAGAAGGCCCTCATTCGCCCTAAGGGAGCCTTTGGTAGACCTGATAGGGCATTCGAAAGGCCTGAGACTTCAACATGGGCCTGTCCGACGTTTTTTGCGACCATTTAGAGGTCCTGCAAAATATAGTGGCTTAAATTAGAAGAGATACTATAGTGTGTCATTTCTTGTGGGGATGGTCGGTTGGCCATCCTTTGGATGAAGGGGCACCCTTGGTTTCTTTGCCCCCCCCCCCATCCGAAAATACCTTCCACCGCCACTTGTCCCAATCCAGATATACGATGCCAATCTGGATTATGGATAAGTATCCACTATCCAGATTAGCACCTAGCACCATCGTGTACCAATCTTTGGATAATATATTTATGGTGATACAACATGCCGAAGTTTAGGCATCCAAGATGAAGACAACCAATGTCGAAATAAGGGTGTGGTATGTGTGTGTTCTGTGGTGCCAATCGGTACAAACATTTTCGGAATTTCTATTTTGTCCGAAGACCGATTCGGTTTTCGGACGGACATAAGCATATTTCTTTGGATATTTTCGGACATTTATGGCCTTAGGATGGCTTGTCGTGAAAATCACTTAGTACACGTCACTTGTATTTTCCCCTTTTTGAGACCGTCACTACCGTGGCAAAACCATGCACCTGCAACGCAATCGTGCAATGGCTGTTCACCGGCAGCTCCCTCGCGCACAGCCCTTCAGCAGTGGCCGAGGAAATGCTTAAACAACACCACCTCCACACTACGGTCGACACTAAGAGGGGAAGCCCATGCGGAAGCCCATGCGGAAGCCCAGCGCCGCGCCACAAGGCAGTGGGACGGGAAGCTGAGCTGAGGCGACCTTCGCCTGAACGCGCACAAACGTGTCCAGTGTGACCGGTTAAAATACTGCCCCACGTGTGCTGAGACTGAGCGCGCCTCTGGCGCGCCCCTGGCGGGCTGACCTCAGCCCGCCAGGGGCTAGGTCAGCTCGCCATAAAAACAAGAAAAGGAGGTCAGCCCGCCAGGGGCGCGCCAGAGGCGCGCTCAGTCTCAACACACGTGGGGCAGTATTTTAACCGGTCACATACAGGCTCCGTTACGTTATGTTCCCGACTAGCAGCGCCGACAGTGCCGACAGGGGTAGCAGCGCCGCAGTGCCGTTTATCGAACACCATCCAGTGATCCGGCCTGCTGTGATCCAGCCTGCTGTGCCTGCTGGCGTACAGAGATCATGACACACGTTTGACAGACAAGCAGGCCACATTGCACGCGGTCTGTCTGCTGTTACTTCCCTAAAGTCTACTGCGGTGGACGTTCCGTTACTGTAGTTACTCGCAGTCGTATACTCAGGCCGAGTTGCGTGTTGAACTAGCTGCTGGCGGGTTAGCACTCGCTATGCGTGAATGCCGCCGATGGGATCTGAATGACCCCGGCAATAAAAATATAATGACATATCATAATGATAATGACATCCGCGAAATGGGGAGAACGAATAGAAACGGAGATCTGACGACCGATTGGCGTCAATCACATTTATTGTCACGTCACATGATTTACTTCAGTAGCTGCGCCATGCAGGTATATTTGATAAACTGTTAACATGTAGAAGGCGGCTTGCTTCAAGGTGGTACGTATGGATTTATAATGGTAAAGTAGCCGACATGTGCCTGGATCCCGGGATCCAGCTGAGATCCGAATATCTGTGTCTTGTGTCCCGGGATCAACATGGAGACCAGATCCAGGTGCGATACATCAAGTTCAGGTAGATCAGTATCTATCAGTAGTTCAGTAGGAGCTTTGTGAACCTTCCTCCACATCAATTGTACATCATTTGGAAAAATTTGAAAATGTTTCAATTTTGCAAAGATATATCCCGTTTTGTGACGCCACGTTTCTCGAATTTTGTGATAA
>VOPJ01000152.1:6586-19151 GCA_014673585.1 Semibalanus balanoides
TACCAAGGTGAGGGGGCAAAAGGGCAATTGCCCACCTGAAGGTCTGTGCGTGCACCCTTGACCAATGTGCCCCCTTTGGAATTGGGGCCCGAAGGGCGTTTTTCCAATCTAAAGACCACGCAAAGCGTGGTATTCAGAGCACTTCATTTTTTTCCGAGGTTCTATAGGTCAGAGGGCCCCCTCAGGTTGCTCTGGGGTTTCATGGATGCAGAGCAACCAAGGCCTTTGGAGCATCAACTGGACCTCACACATTTGGCTAGTGCGGCAAAGATGCAGCTAGACCTTCGGACAAGGGGGCACGGCATCCCAAGGACCCCTCAGCAAAAGGCCCCCCCGAAAAATGTCGCGTAATAATAAAAATATCCCTGGATTTAGGCCACTATTATTTTGCCAGAGGCCCCGAAAGTCGCGAAAAGGAAGTCGCCGACCAAATTTTTGAGACAAAAGCGTCCATTGGGGGCACATACACCCTGTGCCCCAGCTAGTGCTCAAGTTCACGAAATAGGCTGCGCCCACGGTGCTCTTACACAATTTCGCCGTATTTCGCCGGTCTGGCAAAATACAGCGATTTTTTGGGGGGATGTACCTGGGGTCCCCTGACAAATAATGTTTTTGTGATTTTTTTAATGTGGAAAATATGCCCCTCTAGAAATATAGTGGGCCAAATCAAATGATTTTTTTAGTGAGGACCTTGTGCCCCCCCCCGACCGAAATTCTCCCCCCTGAAGCAAATCCTTGGTACGCCACTGTGTAGGTATGTGGTGTTTGCAAATTAGTGTTGAATGCCACCGCTGATTAAAAAAGAGCAAGAAACGAAAGAAATATAAACTGGAGGCTGAGATGCAGCGTCTCAATATTGTGTTGGAAAATGCACAAGTTCTTGCTTGAAATATTTTTATTCTTCTTCTTCTTCAAATTATCGACTTTGTCTTATAATATGTAAGGTAGTGTGCGTACTGTTTTGGAACGTCAAATACATAATACATTTTTATAACGGTAAAAACTATTGGTTTAATTATTGGATACGATGAAACTCACGTCTGGATCCCCTTTAGTTTAATTTTTACTATCTCTTGTGGATACCTGCCACGTGCATATATGTTCTGAGTTCTGAGTTCAACTGCACCCGTTCTGACCTAACCACGATTGTTCTGACCGGACCGTGCCTGATCTGACCTGACCGCGTCTGATCTGACCTGACCGTGCCTGTTCTGACCTGACCGCCTGACCTGACTGCCAGCCTGACTGCCGGCCCGTTCTGACCTAACCTCCTTTGTTCTGACCTGACCGCGCCCCTTCTGACCTGACCGCGCCCATTCTGACCTGACCGCCGCACAGTGGTTGGAAACGGGCTTATGGGTGGCCTTTTGGGATATTGCAATGTCGGTTATTTTTGTGTGCAAATATGATGCAAATTACCCGTAGAGCTCGATGCGAGCATGGACAATGCTGTTTTTCTCTTATAAATAGGTCAAATCATTGCATGTATTTAGATATAAAAATATCATCCTTCTGCAATAGCATTGTATAATATATTAAAATAGACAAGCAACTACAAGTTTATATCTGTTTGTATTTGGTATTTTGTGAGCTGATAGCCAATTCAATTCTGCATCGGATGTCAAACACCACTAAGCGCGCATATTTGCGCAAATTTCTTCACGGAAGAAAATCTAGTCCGGGTCGCCACGCGTAAGAAGGCCGGGGCGCCGCCCGGTGCCACGGCAGCGGCCTCCTGGCGCTCGGTGCGGGATATGTCGTGAAAATAAGGGGCTGATCAGTAGGGGCGTCCTAAGCCCCTGCGATCCTGCCCCCTGGCAGGGGAGGGGGTCGCAGACTCGTAGGGTACCGATAATCGGCGGCGCAGCTGAAGAAAACAACAGTCCGCGGTGAAGCAGTGAACCGGAGGATGCCGTCAGGGCACACGGCAACGAGTTCAGTGCGATAAGTTAGATAAGTGCAGATTAGTGATCAGTTGACACTTGGCCACACATTCAGCAAACACCCATGTCCATACCCATATATGCACCATTATTGCAATTGGGCGTAGACGTCAGGCATTCTATTTGCTAACATGTAATATTTTTGCTAGTAGGAACCCTCCACCAACTACCCAATCTATACATCTATGAATAATGTTGTGCCCTGAAATATATTCTAGCTCTCCAAACTAGCCCCAAAACGTTCTTGGGCCCCCCCAAAACGCCCGCAATCTAAAATTTAAACAGCACATCTCTATCTCTGGGCGGTCACTAAATGTCACAGAAGGTCAACCAAGGTCAGGCAAAATTAATGAAGGTCAGAATAGGTCACCACATGCACATTTCAGGTCAAAGGTCTTCAAAAGTCACACATACAAGCGGGCAAGCTATGATTTGGTTTACATCGAGCCTGACATACTCACATTGATGACGTCATAGCCCCGTGACCTGACATGACCTGAAAAGTGTTTTACCATCCGAAGATGCGCAAGGCCTGTCCAAAAACATAATTGAAGATTTGGATGCGTATTGTCGAGTCATTTACCACGCTAATAAAACAAAATGACGTTTGCGAAAATACGCCCGTGGGCCATAACCGTTGGCATTTTCCATAAACCAACTGTGCCGCCGGCCGTTCTGACCTGACAACACCCGTTCTGACCTGACCGCGCCTGTTCTGNAAGGTCATCTAAGGTCATCCGAGATCAGTATCCGAGGTTGTCATCCGAGGTTGACCTGTGAAAGTGCATGATCACAGTGGGACATATATTAACGCAAAATGGATGTCGAATTTGAAATCATCATCACAAGACGCCCTGGAAACTGCCGGAAGCCAAACAAGTCATCTTAGACCTTCGGTGGTCATTAACCTCTGAAAGGTCACCTGAGGTCACGATCTCGGTGGAAACCATGAATGTCTTCTGGTTAGACCTGTGCATATGCTCCTGAACAACAAAACTCGGAAACTGCACAAGTTTCTAGTATTGATACTGATTGACGCCATTTGGGCCTGACATGACCTTGAGAAAGAGATACAAGTTGACGGGTCATGGGGGCAGAATTTCACAATTTTACAAGTATGTGTCACATTTTTCCAAAGAAGGGTACTGAAAGTTGTATTAGAAAACAATGACAATCAATGCAAGTACAAAAAAATCGACAAACTTACCTAGTGTTATTATAAATATTCAAATTCTAAACATATTTAAGTCAAACAATCACACTCAGGTTCAGGCAGACTTAGAGAAACACGTATTCAAAGTATCGTGCGTAACACTTGCGTATTTATCTAAAAATAAAGCTATAACACGTTCCTAGTTTTGACGCGTCCCTTCCATTTGATCATATCTACCACAAAGCATAGCGACAATGCGACATTGTTCATTTGACGTATTTTTTTCAATGCAATTTTCGTCCCAGATTTTGCCCAGGTAAAGAATCCAGATTTTGAATTTAGTGTATCATCTAAGAGAATATGAGCTGCTTCCATATATTTTCTGATTGATTTGGACATGTCTTCTTCAATGACACGATCTCTTCCCCTTGCTGGTAGCTTTGGACATTTTTCAATGCGTAGGACCACGAGATTTTATCTATTATGGATCCCGGTTGACCTCAGAAAAGGTCAGGTCAAGGTCAAATCCTCAGCAGACAAACAACACCTGGTCACCTGGAAACAACCTTTGCATTTGCTCCTGACCACGTCAACACTCGGAAAACTGGACATGTAACAAGGATCGACCTACGGGACGCCAGTTCGCCTAACATGACCTCTGAATTAAACAAGGTCATGATGGTCCACGGGTTATGAAAGTTTGGAAGTTCCGAAATTTCTGAATAATGTGTCAAATCGTTCAAAGGTGGGTACTCCCAAGTTATCATTCGCAATCGGTTTACAAACTGAACGTGAGTATTTGGGAACACCGAGGGGTGCTTTTCCCCACCCCCTACCCGGCGGAGGGTTTAAAGGGACACTCCTCTTTCCGGATGATTGCAAAAACATGCTAAAACAAGTATTTTTAATCGTCCTCTTATGCTCACCAAAGCAGCCCAAATACGAAAACGATTATTTATTTCATTTGTCATAATAATATAAAAACGGTCTGCGATTTCTACACACCACTAGTAATATGGCAGCGATTGAGCGCCAAATTCAGCGCAGTTCAGACATTTCCGTATTTGTAAACAACACTGTACAGGGAGTACCCTTGGGTATTAAACATAAACACATCCAATACAAACAAGATTGTTAGAAAAGATTCATCAATGTTGGAGCTTAAAATCCCTTAGTAATTAAATCAAGAGAAGTAATGAGTTCCCAAAACCCTTCAGTACAATAATTTCCCTCATTCGTAACAAATATACCTTCATTCCTATTACATTGAGCCTAAATCAGGCATAATAAGACATTAAATGTTTTCTGACATTATAAATTTGGGTAGAATGCTTAAGCAAAAAAATAAATATTTTCTATAGTTGCACAAAGGCTGCAATTAATTGATTTTTGTACGTAGTGGTGGCGGACTCGTCAAGCTCATTGGCTGGAAGAAAACTGAACTTTGAACGATGATATTGGGCCACTGCTGGGCGCGAATAAAAAAAAACGGACTTCATAGGTTCTTATCAAAATCCGGTTGTTCTTTAACATATCAAATTTTACTTTGAACGGACAGTGCAAAACATACTAAACATTAAGGGCAAAACATACTCACTTATGAAACTTAAATTTGTCTCTGTGTCTTGGTCAATCACCTTGTCGTTTCTTACAGCCGAGAGCAGCTCAGCTTTTAGTCATTTTTAACAAAATCGAAACCTCGCAGCACCATCGAATAGGATTTGCTGTATGTAAGCAATCGTCGCGAAGTCCACGATACCCTCTACTACGTTGCCATTTTCATAAATATACTTATTCTTTTGGGAACGAATAGGGGACTGGAGTAGTTTATCTATACCTATATATGTCAATGGCGCCAATACTATGTCACCCGGCCTGCAGAACTGCGCCGTGAGAAGAAGGCAGTGGAGGCCAAGGGGCGTGTGAAGGAGCAGGCTGACTACTGTAACGCCATCGGCGTGCTGCTGTTCGAGGCCGGCCAGCTGGACGAGGCTCTGGAGGAACATCAGGAGGAGCTGACACTCTGTCAGACGGTCGGCGACAGCATTGGTCAGTCAGTCACAAAGGCATGTGTAGAAACTGGTGGCATGGTTCTCATTACGATTCCAGCTGACACATCCTGTTTTGGGGATGTCATACAGCGATTTTTGTGTGTGTCAATTCAATTCAAGTGTATCGCCCCAAAAATCACTTTCTGGACAGACTTCATCAGAATAAAAACGCACAAATAACCAAACGCACATAAATATGCAACCGCACGTGCACAATATGCACAGGCGTTAACCATTTATGGCTTCCATTGAGATCATGACCACGGTTGACCTTTTCAAAGGTCAACCAAGGTCACTGACTTAGGATGACCTGATATTACTTTTTGGCATCTGAAAGTTTCTGGGACATTTTATGACGCTGATTTTAAATTTGTCATTCTTTTTTACATAATTATATATTCTACGAGGAGATGCGGGCGCCAGTGCAGTGGCACAATACATGAACGTCTGATACTCTCGTGACTGTGTATAGAGGTAAGGGGGGGGGGGCGACTCCCTGGCGTTTCGCCCCTGATTAAAGGGAGTGTGCCTACTCTTTTGAAATGTAAAATATATTTTTATTACGGTAAGAAGCTATTGCTTTGATTTGGTTACGATAATTTCACGTCTGGAGCCCTAGTTGAATTTTTAATTATTATTCTGTTTTTGCCATTTTGTTTTTGTTTTCAAACTCATAAAGAATCGTCACTATAACATAGTGTAGCGAGAATGTTACCTATAATGGCGCACTAAAAGACGATAACCCAAACTTTATGAGCAATGTATAGGTTTGGTTTACAGCTGAGTGAGAATATGTTCGGCAGGCTGTTAATCAGTGCTCACGAGTTGGTTTTCTCCTTGGCCAAGCTAAGCAAGTTATGCTGCGTGTAATTTAAGGAGCATGCCCTTCTAGTAGCGAAAGCTCTCTGGCGACTAATCGATAATTAAGTCTTCAGTAGTGATTGGCGTCCTTTGGAATAATCTCAGCACTAAAAGTGATTCTGGGGAAATGAATACATTGGTAAATTCGAAAAAATTGTTCTACAGACTAGTGTCAACAACTCCACATGACCAATGTGAGTAGGCACACTCCCTTTAACATAAAAATGCATACAAACACAGTGGAATATATCGTTATATAAAATGGATGCCAAATTTAGAATCAGCCTTCTAAAATGTCTTATAAACCTCCAGAACCAAACAAATCAGATCGGGTCATCAAATGTCAGTGACCTTGGTTGACCTAAAACGCCATCCGGGTTCAGGATCTCAATGGAAACCATAAATTTCACTTGTTATCCCTATTCCTGACGGGCTAAAAACATACAAATCTGTCGCGGGGGGAGGGGACTATTCGGCCCCCTTCATATATCGGAACCGCTGAACTGATTCTTTCCAGGAAAGCGGCGTTAACTTTATTTCTATTTTCATAAATATGCAAAAAAAAATCATGGGCGGATACAGGTAGCAAAAAATGGAGCAAAACATGCATTTTTAGATTATTTGCTCTGGGCGTTCTTTGAACGCAATGTTTTCATGTTGGTTTTCGCCACTTAATTGTATGCTTTAACATATGCTCCTTTTTACAGTTTTGGGAAATTAACCCAATGGCGTCCTCAAGCAATTCCAAAGGGTATCTTAAGTATCTAAAGATCTCACTATACTATTTTTGAGGTTTTTATTTCTGTTTTATGATGCGTACAATTATATATGTATGCATGAGAAAGTTAATTATGACACTTTTGTATTTGTGCATTGGCGTTCTCAGCAGGGGAAGGGGAGGGGATTAGAACCTTGTCTTGTGTTACCTTGGTCTTTGCTTATTTATATAATTTGTTATGTAGTGTCACGACATGGGTCCACAATGCCTCCTAATTGCATCCCTAGGACCACCTATTCCCAAAATACAATTGTAATCCATGCAGATGATATTGCATGCAATTACCCACTGCAGAATAGCGATCAGGGTCACTAAGTACAATGCGTGTGAACCGAGTCCAACACATTGTGCTTTGATAATAACGAGAATAACGTTTTATATACGTTTTATATTGAGAATAACGTTTTATAGACGATTTAAGCATCACAATCACGATAAATATCTCAAAAAGTTAATTCTTGCAATCAGAGGAATGAGGTACAGAAATAGTGTGTTCTTGTCCAGCACTATCTGTTGCATTGTTTATCAAACACTTTCCCCAAGCCTTACGCCATCTGTGTGTCATAATCATACCATGGATGAGAAATACCCTGGATTGGCCACTCTATGTCGGCGCCTTTGATGTAGGAGACCATGGCGGCCACCTAGCGGTAGAAGTACGAAGCTTCGACATACAGGAGAGCTCCCGCCAACCACATCAAGCCAAACACGTCCCCCTCGTTATCTTCTGATCTAATAACCGCAGCGCGATGCGCAAGGCGGCAATACAAAGCTCTCCATGAGACGAATCAGAAGCATACGATAAATATTAGAATAAGATCACATGTCAGGTCACAGCCAATGTAAGAGGAAAAACAAGGTATTTTAGTTGATGGGTTATACTTTCCATCCAAAGCCTTAGATTGAAACTCTTTTCACACAAATTGCTCTCCAAGGTATGATTAACAAATTACCTCAAAGTTTGGTTATGAACAAATAGGTTCTCAGTTATTGTTGGGATCCCCATTTTTGAACATTGACATCACACATTTCCATATTATTAAAGAGAAACCAATGATATGTAAGCAACGGCACTCCCAACCATAATGATCCTTACCTTTCAAGGATTCTATATAGCCATTATTTATATGCGCGTAAAAATAACAACTGTACTTCCAGAGTTGAAAAACCATCTTGAAGCACTTCCGCGTTTCGCGCTGATTTAACAAACAAACCGTTCTCCTGTATTGTCGTTTGGTCGGTCACATTTGTCGCTGAGTGGCCAATCCAGGGTATTTCTCATCCATGATCATACGTCAAATCAGCCAAAATCAGACCATCAGCGACTGGAGTTACCTAGTAACTAGTTCTCGACTATTATTTAATTAAAGGGAGTGTGCCTACTCTTTTGAAATGTCAAATATATTTGTATTACGGTAAGAAGCTATTGGTTTGATCAGTTGGTTATATAAAAGATTCACGTCTGGAGGCCCTTAAGTTGAATTTTTACTATATTCTGTTTTGCATTGTTTTGTTTCAAACCATTCATTAAACGATCTGTCACTATAAACAGAGTAACGAAGATGTTAGCTATGAAGCGCGCACCAAAGACGATAAACCACAAACCCTATACGAGCAATGTATGGGTTTGTTTTATAGTTATCGAGCTCTGTTCGGCAGCTGCTATCAGTGCTCACGAGTTGTTTGCTATTGCCAGAGCCAACAATATATCCTATATAGCGTTGTAGCAATGCTTCTAGTAGCAAAAGCTCTCTGGCGAATAGCGATAAATTAAGGTTTCCGTCGAATGTGATTCGACTTTTGGAATATCTCAGCAACTAAAGTGAATCTGGGGAAATGAAGTACATGGCTAAATTCAGAAAAATCTGTTCTAAAGACTAGTGTCAACAACTCCACATGACCAATGTGAGTAGTCACACTCCCTTTAAAGGGTTTCTATGAAGATGTGAAAGCTTCTGAAGTCATTTTCGAGTATAGGGAACAGCTCGGCTTTCTCAACTCAAAACCCCATTGTCAAAGTGAATTGTTTCCTTTAAGCTATGGCGGAAGGGCGAAATTTGTCGGCCTGGGCACTTACGATTGAGTGCACTAACGATTGCTAGGAGGGCACTTACGAGGGCACTTACCATTGCTAGGGAGTATGAGAAAATGATGAAAATAACAAAATATTGGATCCACCTAACGTTTGCTTCATTTTCCGGGTTTGATAATTAGTATTTATAGTTATATAAGTGTTTGGGATGTTGTGGTCTTCACAATCTGCCTTTTAGAGGATCTAGAGGAATTCTTCATTGTGTTTATGTATTTTTAATTTTTAATATTGTTTTGAGCAGGCGCGCAACCAGGATTTTCGAAAAGGGGGCACGACCTCAAGGGGGCCCCGTCGGACCACGAGGGGTCCCACCATTGCGGACCCAATAAGGGCCCCTGTACATATTATCAGAGGCGGATCCAGGGGGTGAAGGGGTCATGTCCCCCACCAAGCTTTGAAGCCTTAATTTGTTCCCCTTTCCCAAAAATGAAAAAGGTCGGTCGTACCTACGGTCCTACAGTTACAAAAAGGCTGACGACACGCTCCCTGCCCCCCCCCCCCACACCGGTCAACAACTTCATTGCTTATGGCTGACGGCCTGCTGCCTCCCCACGCTCCACAACTTTTTAGAAATACGCCACTGGATTTGGCCCCCCAAAATCTGCCCCTGCATATTATGCAATATTGAAAGGTAATCGGCAGCGCACTATATTATGCACTATATTACTTTGCATATTATGCAATATTGAGAGGTAGTCGGCAGCGCTCTACAAAGAAAGCCAGCAGGGTGATGTTCCAATATCCAAACGTGAGCTTAGGAGGCAGTGATGTGCATGCGTTACGTAAGCAGTGAATGACATTGATCATCTTATATTGCGCGGAAACTTGAAACCCAGACGTGGGGTGTACGGATGGGTATAACTGAACATCACGTATAAATTATCTTAACACAAATAATCCGTACCTATTCTAAGGCAGTGGGATATTATTCCGTTGATTATTGTCAGAATTTGAAGGTCATAACGATGAGCTGTTCCAGAGCTTCAGGCTGGCCATGCAATACATTTTTTTTAAGGTCATAACGTTATTTGTAAGGTCATTATTCAAACAATAGCAATATCAGAAGTACAATGCCGGGCGATAGGTAACACCAATGCGTATACAATGAGAGTCTCCAACACCGAAACGGCGTTTGCAAGGGTTTACAAATCACAAAACCCGGTCAGATATTGTTTATTTTTTATTTTTTGCAAATTCTTTTTTAGTCGTGCTTGGAACATACCAACACCTAAAAAAAACTCCGCATGTTCATAAATCTGAATTGGGCAAATGACTACCGGGTGGACCAAAAATGATGGAAACATTTGAAACTGATATAAAACATTAACTACCTTCAGCAGACGGGTCCCAGTGGCATAATCGGAAAGCCCATTTCATGGAAATTATGTTCAAACCAGAGCCAGCTGGCTCACACATTCATAATGGTCACAAACACTCACACACTCAGATGGTCGTTTACAGCAAATTTTCTATATGGCCCCCATCACGGGACAGGCACAGCCCGGTCTGCGTCTTGGATGACTCTATGGCTCAGCGGTACATGTCTACCGTTATGGCACGCACAGCCCTAGTTACGGCCCTTTTCAGGTCGTCCAGGTTCTTCGGACCGTTTTCGTATACCTGACCTTTCAAGTGACCCAAGAGGAAGACATTCATGAGGGTCAGATCCGTAGACTTGGCCGGCCAGGTATTCTTCGCAACGCGGAAGATCACGCGGTACCTGAAGTGCTCTTTCATACATTTCATTGTCTTCCTGACAGTGTGTGGAGGTACGCCGTCCTGCTGAAGCTACATGCACTACTTTGACTTTGACCTTTGCCATGCTTGTCATTGGCACGCCTCCAGAATTTATCAAGTACCGCCTGATAGCGCTCCTAATTGACTGTCGCTGTCTTGCTGTTGGACTCTTGGAACCAATGGGGCCCGATGACCCCCCCGGCTGCTCAACTCACACCAAGCGGTAACCCTGCTGCTGTGCAGCGGCTTCTCCTGCACCATGTCAGGTTTATCTCTTGACCAAAATCGACTGTTCTTGGAATTGACGGTGACTTCTAAATAAAAATGTGCCTCATCCGAGAACCAGATGTTGTGGGCAAAGTTGAGATTAAACTACTTTGGCAATTTCCTGCTTACTTTATGGAAACATTGCTCACAATAATCAAATGTATGTCAAACAAATTTCCATGAAACTAAGCACGTGCATACATAAAATCATGTAAATTGCTTGAACGGTTTTTCCGTGGTGAAGAAACTAAATGTTTCCATCCTTTTTGGTCCACCCGGTATGTGGTCTACCCACCAGGCCGCCTTAGAGCAGGCACGTAGCCAGGGGCGCCCCCCTCCCCTCCCCCGGAGGCCAGGGGGCCCTTTTCGGTGCGCGCAGCGCGCCAAAAGGGCCGACGAGACCGCGAAGTGTGGTATCAGGGTCTATCAGTAGTCTTGAGACAACTCAAAGCATGGTCTT
This sequence comes from Semibalanus balanoides, assembly GCA_014673585.1. Lineage (NCBI taxonomy): Eukaryota > Metazoa > Arthropoda > Thecostraca > Balanomorpha > Balanidae > Semibalanus > Semibalanus balanoides. The sequence continues at coordinate 17,929 of VOPJ01000152.1, forward strand.
TAGAGAGTGTAGAGCACTTCAGAGGCTTTTTAGGGCCACCAGGACCCTCTCTGAAAGACCTGAAGGCCCCATGAAGTTCAAAAGACCCCTGTTGAGGTCAGAGGGGCGTCTGGCTAGACCGAAACGGCCTCTGGACGGTTAGAAGAGCCCTGAACATGTCGAATGGGCCCATTTTCAGCTCAGAGGGGCCCCTGGGCAGGTCGGAGGGGTTCCTGGACAGTCTGGAGGGGCCCCTGGGCAGGTCAGACGGGTCTCTGAGCATGTCGGCAGGGCGACAAAGCAGCCAGCGCAGTCTCTTACCAGGTCAAAAGGCTCCCTGGACAGACTAGAGGGACTTTGGGAAGTTCAAAGGGTCAGAGTTCAAAGGTTCAAAGGTTCAAAATCTAGGTCAGAGGGGCCCTTGCACAGACTGAAAGGGTTTCTGGACGGGTAAGAAGGGCCCTGAACATGCCTAATTGGTCTTAATTAGCACGGAGGGGACCCCAGTGCCCAAAGGGGCCCTCTCAACACTGGGGAAGGGGTCCTTTTAACACTCGGAAAGGGTCCCTTTCAACGCTCGTGAAGGGGCCCTATGAACGCTCGGGAAGGGGGCCCTTTTGAGGCGCCGCCGCTCCGGGCGAAATCCTGGCTAATTGCCTACATGAGAGGGGCCCCACGGGGCCGCCTCAGAGGGGCCATTTCGTAAGGGGGCACGGTCCCGTGTGGACCCCCTGGTTGCACCTCTGGTTTTGAGTATTTGAAATGTGTACCCCAACCAGGCTGACGAAGAGCACAGTAGTGCTTGAAAGCTTCCGTTATAAATTTGTTTAAAACTGGTGTACAATATATCTATAAAGTTTGGCACATATTGCACAATATAGATGCAGGAAACATAATCAATTTACCCTGGGAAGCATATGATATGCCTTCAGGATAAGTAACAAAGCGTAGGCAGGCCAATTTTAGCTCCTACAGTGAATTCGTTGCTAAGTACGTGTTAGTACCAATCGTTTTTAAGCGTAGACTGCTTATCAGCTTTAACTTGAAATATCTTTCGGTAGGGATGTTTATATGCAAAACGTGATCAATTTACAATATATTTTGGTCTCGTCCGTCGATTTCAAGTACTAACTCTCATTTGTATGTAGCAAAAAGGTGATGAATTACCTGGGGCATTCCACGACATTTCGACCATTTTTATCCCAAATTACACCCTCATCTCTCACTTTTTGTTCAAAATTGGT